>BGPR01028301.1:0-20062 GCA_013235015.1 Araneus ventricosus | reverse complement strand
ATAATACTTTCGTGATGGTTCTCATATTTCATTCAAAGTGAAAATATACAGGTAATGAGAGTAACCTTAATAACCTTTACAAAACAATTGCAGAATAAAAATATGTTTTATGATTCTAGTAAACGCCAGAAAAGTATTCATTGTGCTTCGTTTGTCTCCTTAGAAGAAAAAGCTTTAAGGCAATGACTCTAATTCTTTACTCGTATAATTATTTGAGGTCATCCTAAAATTTGAGGAGTCAAATCGGCTTCATGATCCAACAATCATGGATTAAAATTGTGAAAACATAATAAGTTTGAGGTCATGGCGGATCTTACTGACATAAGTGTTTAAAACCTGGCTATGTTCCAGATATTTTTAAGTGGATGCGATACACATGTTTGGAATTTCGTTTGTTTTAAGTGTTTTGGAAAAGAGAACGAGAGATGATCCGAACTTGACAGGTTTTCTCTTGTTTACGATTTCTTGTTAGAGAATTTTTTTCTTTCCATATTAAAAAAAGAAACAAACAGAAAGTTATATTTGTTAGACAAACAGGATATAAAATTTCACACTTCAATACAATTTGCTGCAAATCGAGCAGAATGTAAGAATATCCATTTTTCTGAAACATTTTAATTCAAAATTTTATTTTGCATTTTAAAAAACCAACAGGATTTTGAAATAAGTAATCTTTTGCGAATACATGGATTCATATCAATCGATATATCAATATGGAATGAATATCTAAAAAGACAAAAAAATAAGGATGGACGCCGTTACAAAGTAAACTTAGTAAGTTTACTTTGTAACGGCGTCCTTTCTTTTGTCCCACTCCAGGAAGTAAGATTTTAAGCCCTTCTTTTCATACTTTGTTTAAAAGACTGTTTTTAATTTCTTATTTTTAGATAAATGTATTTCTTTTCAATATAATCCGGAATGGGTTCAAGCCTTAGAGGAAATTAATATCAAATTCAGACTTTAAAGTCGTTTTCCTCTACAGAAAACCTATTCTAGTTTTGAATCTGCATGGATGAATGGTCTCTGATGAAGTCATCCACCGGAGTCTTACTTCTTATCGTTGTCTCTTATTATTTTTGTATTTTTAACTCTTCCACAATTAAAAATTCCCTTTATTAGTATTTATTATTTATAGTATTTATAGTATTAGATATTATTAGTATTTATTATTTATAGTATTTAGATATATTAATAAAATACTTTCGGAATGAATAATTATGAAAAAATTCATTTTAGCATTTAACTGAGTATTTAAATGAATTGAAATATTTCTGTACTAAGACTCTGAATATGAAGCAATATAATAATATTGTATTTTTAAAACTGATTTAACTGACGGCTGTGTAATGCCAATAGACCCCCGCATTACCCTGCTATCGCCCAACACTACTTAATGGGCGACACGAAAAAGGTAGTAGGGATATAACTTCATTATCTTAGAATACGTTAAGCGTCTTACTCTTTGGATGATAGTTCATTTTCTTATTACTTAGGATTTGACCATAACATATTAATAAACAATCAGAATTTTTTCTCCCTTGAATAGTATACTGTTGTGTCAGCAAGTCTTCTATTAGTCAGCAAGTCTTCTTAAAGTTTGTTGTTGGTGAGAGAAAACTCGAATAGCAACCTGAGAGTTGGTCAAAATAAATGGCAGATCATATATCTTAAAACTTGAAAACAGGGAAATGCATTTAATTCGTAAAAAAACACTGCAATAAAGGATATTTGTCATTTTATCAGGCCATAGAATAAAAGGTATAGAAGTTTAAGTTTAAGAAGACTGAGAATCATTATGATCCGAAGAAGTATAATTATATTCCTTAATAACGAAATTAAATAAGGGAATTTTCTTGAAATTAAAATTTAATTTTAATTTATTATTTTCTTGAAAATTGATTTTTAGTCAAAGTACTTTTAATTATTTAAAATGTGATTATTATATTTCCCTCCTTTTGCATAATTTTTTTGAATAAATTTATGAAATCTATTCAGGAAAAGGTCACAGTTTAATAAAACCCACAGTAATAATTGACTTATTTATTCCGAAAATTCAATTTCAATTAAACTAGAAAAAAAAACAATCGTGGTGCTGAAAATAGAAGTCGTCATCAGTTTAAATATAACATAATTTAAACGACTAATTTGCTTACGAAACTTTCCTTCTATTACTAACAGTGAATTTAAACTATTATCTCTGCGACTGTGTGCATTCTACTTTTAAATTATTCATGCATATGTAAATTTATTTTTTATGGTATAATAATTATGACTTTTATATTCTCACCATATTTTTAATGTTTTTATGAAGACTGTATTCAGCCTTTGATTTTCTAACAAGTTTTTCATGTCTTTAGCATTTAGGTGCGTTTGAGGCTCATATTTCGGCGCTCTGTAACTGGAGGTCTCTCCGTAGTGTGCGTTTCTTTTAAATAAATAAATTATTTGACGCATTTTTCACAATAGATCCATCACTTTCTACATCTGTGCTCTTGTATAGTCTGAAGAAACAGATGAAAGATTCGTTGATTCATTAACCTCCTCTTCTGTATCACTGTGTGGTAAGTTCCCTATTAGCACGAGATATATTAAGATATCTCCACGACGCTGCTACTATAATCTGAATGCAGCATAAAATCGTAAAGATATCACATGACTATTGTAGAGAATTTTGTGCTAATAGGGGTTATTGAGGGAGAAATGATTTTCGAGACACTATGCAATGGTTTCTGCCTTTTCAGGATCTGAAAGTGCAAGTTTATATTCATCTTCAACCCTATGAGCCCTATCCCGCCTCAAATCGCCTCATTCGACACAGGCCAGACTCAAGCGGTTTCGGGAGCCTAGGTGAATTTTACGGGAGAAAATTAGAACCCTTCTTTGTTGACAATTGATCTCGCAACCGAGCGTGTTGTCCTCCTAGAATTTCTGTAGAGAAAGGAAGGATTTCATTCTGATTTCATGAACGAAAATTTACTCCTGTTTTTGAGTTGCTTCAAGCGCCTAGAATGAGAATTCAATTCTCATTCTAGCCGGGTTCAAAGAGTTAAGTGCCGGAATTTTCTGAGCTTTCCTACGAATAATTTTTGCCTTAGACCATACCGTGACGTGTTCTGGGTTTGGGTTTCAAGTTCCTCTGTTTTGTCTTTTTGTCTGAACTCGTTCCCAAGTTTTTTAAATTAATTTTTCTATTCTATTAAGTTCAGTTTTAATACCCGTGTTTCTCAAAATTTGCCAATGTTTCTTAGTTTTATTGCGAGTTTTAATAAGATTCTTGATGTTAGGGAGGATGTAAGTAGAGGTAGATTTTTTGACAATTTTCGCGGCAAATCTATGAGCGTTCTGAAGATTTTTCTCAAAGTTACAAACTGGTTCATCAATATCCAATTCATTGCTTATTGCCTGAAATTGTTGATTTGTTTTGAAGCCCTTGGTTTTTATTCAAGTGAGAGTGAATTCAATTGGATTTCTTTTGGTGACGTAAATCTGGAAATATTTTTATTGTTATTCATACTTTCTTTAGCATATTAAAATCATAACCTTTTGAAATCAGAATATTCAATTGAGCCAGTGACTTCAGGGTACCATGTACAACTATCGATTAAAAGAAGAAAGAGCGTTTGTTTTTAAAAATATTTTTTATATATTTTCTATTAAATATACCATATCTGAGAATAAAAATTGGTATTTAGAGGGCGATTAATAAGAAAATATTATGTTTTCTTATTTCACGGTAAAGAGTAGTCACTATAATCAGGTTATATTGAGAATATATTCTGAAGCAAAAAAAGGCTGATCTTTTAAATAAATGCAATTTTTGTGAAATAAATGTTAATTTATAAGTTTGGTTTTCATGAACATATATTCTATTAGAGTTTTTTAAAAATATTGATAGTATGAACAATTAAATTTTAAACAGCATTTAAGCAATTGCTCCTATTTTTTTTCTAAATTTAATAACTTATGTTCAAATTCACAAGAACGTTTCTGCATGTGTGTTAAAACATGCTCTATTGAGTAATTAAAATTTTCCAATAATTTTGATGAGTAATACTGAAAATTTTCTGTTGATCCTAAAACTATTGGAAACTGATTGATGTAAAACCAAATATAACATTTTCTGAAAGTAATAGCATTTTTGGTACATTCAATGATACTTTGGTAATATGCTAACAAGATTATAACGTAGATATATATCGTTCTTCGAAATCTACGAATTCAGAGTTATTACTGAATAATAAAAACAAATATAATTTGCTGTTAAATTCAGATAACTTATTATTCAGATAAATTCTATTTGATTACTAAAATAACACAGATAAAAAATTATTAGGCCACATATAAACTAGCGGGAGTGGTCTCCCCTAAACTTTCTCGTATACTTACCAAAAAGGTGCCATTCCCCCCCCTTCCAACGAATAAAAATTGCGAACCTTCTCTAACCCAGAATGCCATGACTATCCAAAAGTTTCTTTTGGAGAGCGTTAGTAGTAGCGCGATTTCGAAGGTCATGAGTGGCGCCAATGCGTAATTTGGCGTTGTTAGATAAGGAAAATCTTATATGCAATTTGAAAGCCTTTTCTATAACCGATTGAAATGAAAATTGGATACAGATCTACCATTAGGGTCAGACGATCACGTACCAAATTTCATCTATCTAAGTAGTTGTATTTAGGAATTACGGCGTTTAGAAGTATGCGATTATACAGGCACACAAACGGCCAACCCTTTGCCGGATTTGGCCCAAAGGTTCATACGGACCTACATTCATGATGATAAAACTGCGTACCAAAGTTTATCCATCTAGCTATTCAAGTATTTGAGTTATCGTGTTCACATGAACGCGGACAGACAGACATACTTCCCGTAGACGGATTTTGTACAAAATTTTATAGAAACCTACAAATTATGTGTATTGATCACATGCCAAATTTCATCCTGTATCTCTAATAGTTTTCGAGTTATCGAGTTCACAGACAGACATAATTCCAAAATTGTGTTTTTCGGACTCAGGGAAGTCTAAAACGTGGAGATTGCTCAAAATCTCGAGTTCGAATTTTTTTGGCGATTGCAATACTTTTTCTTAGTATATTTCGTATACGAGAAAGTAAAAAAAATTATTAGGCCACATATAAAAAACGAGGAACTAAAATTTGAGAATAAATCTGCTCTCATTTTGAGATACTTAAGAATGTAATTCTTGTGATGGCTTTTTCAAATGTTGAGTCTAACTATTATAACAGATCGATACGTATTGCATAAGCAGATATAACAGATTTTTATGAAACATGTGTAGATATTTTAACATATTTCAGAAGGGTCTTTTTCAACTATTTTTTATAACTATTTATAATCTTCAAAATCCTTGTAATATTCCATCATTACTTTTTCAAAAAATTTTTAATCTCCAAAAACACAGAATTTTTTTGAGAAACGAAGCTTTCATATTTTAATAACATAAATCACCCTTTAAATCATGCTATTATTCATGGAAGTATTTTTTCACAGAGAATGAAAGATGGCTGGTTTTTTGCAAGTTTTTACAAAAACTTTTAATCTTTAAAAGTTATTCTACCTCAATGAACAAAAGTATCCAGATGTTCTTATGCTTTCAAAGTTCTTGAAGTGAAAAATCATTTGATTGAAAGGGGATTTTCTTTTCATTCTTCGCTGTAAAAAAGTAATCGTTTACTAAAAAAACTGTTTTGCTATAGACTTATTAGAAAATCTATCAATTTTAAGAAATGTTATAAGTTTTTAATCTTGAACATTATTATTTTTTATGAATACTGAGTTCTAATAGGAAAAAAAGAAAAAAATCTGACGGCACTAATTTTTTTTTAAAGCTGGCTCTTCATATATTCAATGATATTAGTCTAAATTTCGAAATTTTGGAGTAAATTATAAACTGACAATTAAATTTTGTTGACTGGAAAACTACAGTGTGTTTTTAAGGTTTGAAACCATTTCAAAGGACATTTAGGGCGATGAATTGTTGCCCGTTGCAAAAGATTTTGGAATTCACATACTACAAAATATTTTTAGGACAGACCTGTTGAAGAAGAAAGCAACAGTATATAGGGTAATTTTAACAATTAATTTTAGAGATATATAGGATAATTATAAAATAATCATCACAGGTTTGAAATTATATACAGTAGAAACCCAGGAATCCGAAATTTCGGGTAATCCGTATCTCTTTTTTAATTTCATGAAAACTTTTTACTAACCAGAGGGAGTGGCCTCCCCTAAACTTTCTCGTATACTTCCCCAAAAAGGTGTTGTTTCCCCTCCCACCGCGTGGATAAATTAGAAGAGCACATACCAAATTTCAATTATATGCTGTAAGTTACTAAACGATTTGCACACATCTAAGCAGCCTGTTAGCTTGCCAGCAATATCTCCGATCTGATTGTTACAAATTTACTACCGATAGTTGTAGTTGAAAATATCATGCACATTGGCAGAGTGCTTAAGAAATTAAAAAAAGCATGAAGAACAGAACTGATGAATCAATTGACACTAATTTTGGTTTGTTACTTTATAACTTTACTTTTAACAACTACTTTCGTTCTGTCAGAGTAAAAATAATGCAAAACCCACTCAGAAAAAAATGCATTACGAAATATACAAAATAAAACTAACCGCAAATGAAATATGCAACTCTTATTGAGAAAATGTTTCGGCGTGAAAGAAAAATTAAAAGAAAACACTCCATAATTAATTCACTTTTATTCGAGAAGAATTTGGCAGTGAGCCAATACAGACCGTATTACGGGAACAGCAGTAACCAGCGGGAATGTTCTCCCCTAAACTTTATCGTATACTTCCCCAAAAAGATGCCGTTTCTCCTTCCCCCGCGTGGCTAAACAAATTCGAACCTACTGTTATCGAGAATCCAATGACTATCAGAAGGTTTTTCATTGCAGCGATTGAAAAATATCTAGGTAAAGAATCAAATTCAAAGCGATGCCTGCCGATTAAAACGCATATCTATCGCACACTGCTAGGTCTCACTCTTGCCGTCTGAAGGACAAACTGACGTAATTCGCTCCTTTCGCCTGCACAGAAGACTGCTTCAAGTACGCATGCGCGTGGAGATAACTGATTGGTTTCAATAGTAAATTATACAGACCGACAGACAGTCAACCCGTTGACGGATTTGGCCCAAAATTTTATACGGACCTACATTCATGACGATAAAACTGTGAATGAAATTTTATCCATCTAGCTTTTCAAGTTTTTGAGTTATAGCATTCACATGACAGTGGACATACAGACAGACAGACTTCCCGTTGACGGATTTTGTCCAAAATTTGACAGAAACGTACAAATTATGTTTAAAAACCACATACCAAATTTCATCCCCGTAGCTCTAATAGTTTTCGAGTTATCGTGTTCACAGACAGACATAATTCCAAAATTGTGTTTTTCGGACTCGGGGAGGTCTCAAACATGGAGATTCGTCAAAATCTCGAGTTGGAATTTTTTGACGATTACAATACTTTCTCTTTGTATACTTCGTATACGAGAAAGTAAAAATGAAGGAAAAATAACACAATTACGAATGAGAAACAAAACTAATGTTGATTCGCAATTTAAAAGAAGTATTAAAATTGGTCCTTAAGAATGAATACAACACTTTAATTAGTAGAAACAAACTAAGATATCTTCCTTTTACCCTCAACTTGTTTGCCACTGTACCGAGCGAATCGTCGCATGCTCTTTCCGTGCGCTTTGACAGAGCACCCAGAGTCAATACTCTACTGCATTTGATACATCAAGAGTATTTTACAGAATTTCCCGGACAATCCGAATTCTCCGGAATACGAAGGTCAGCTCCAATTAGTTCGAATTTTCGGGATTCTACTGTAACTTTAAAAATATAAAGTACTCTCGTCATTGCAATCGAGAGATGAATGAAGACGCAGATATTATTCTTTCATTTCGATGCTTTCGGTTTTGGAGCCCAAACCGATTCATCCGTGCAGTCCCACCGATGCTCATTCTTGAGTTAAGCAATAAAATGAAAGAAGCTTCTGCTGTTGTTTTTACTTTGTCGTATACGAAGTATACAAAGAGAAAGTATTGCAATCGTATACAGAGAGAAAGTATTGCAATCGTATACAAAGATAAAGTATTTCAATCGTCAAAAGATAGATCGCGCGCAAGCACGCACACAAACTTTTCCTTTTATAAGTAGAGATTTGGAACTATTTGAAAAAATAAATGTAAATGTTTTTTATGAGGTATTATTTATTTTTATAGTTGTAGTACTTTTTGAAATATAGTGAGTTGAAGCCTGATGATCGTTTTGCATGCATTCTATATTTTCTGATGTACAGAGAATGCAAACTTCTAAAAATGCAGTTTATTATGCAAAAAAAACCTAGAAGAACAGTATGAAAATCATATATCGTTTTAAATAGATATATTATTAACTTCCCACTCTGTATTTACATCTTGAAATATCTCTATCCATCTCATTTTTTTTATTTTCAAACTTTTTGGAGGTTACTAAATGCTCCTTTATGTCTTTTGCTAGTAATGGAAAGTTAATACTTTTCTTCTAAGCCATAAATAATTTTCGATCTTTCACTGATAGAAGAAAATGACAAGTTTGTTTTCCTTCAATATCCAGCTGGTTCGGAGATATTTTATCTTGCATTGAAAGGGAAAGAATTTCCCTTTAAATCGTGCAAGCAAGTCAACATCTGTTTCAAGTGAATGTTCTGATTTTTCCAGGAATTTACAGAGACAATCGCGCAATATCTTAACAAAAGTATTGATATCGTTTCTGATTTCAAATTCAACTTTGCAGTATAGAAAAGCAGTTTACCGATTCAGCTATGAATGTGACTACCGTAGTGTTTATACCGGTGATGTGAAATTCTTTCTTTCGACGTCAAACCCAATATTACTTCAAAATGTTTCGACTGATTAAATTTTCCTCAGGTAATATTACGCAAGCTCAAACAGAATTTGATTATAAACGAATACCATGAAGGCTGAGATTAATAGGAACATATTTAGAATTAGCTTTATCAATTAAAACATCTAGAATAAAAGAATAAACCAAATACAACAAAACGTAAAACGACAACAACAAAAAACGGTAACAGCTAAAAGTTGAAAGAGTACATTGGATCTAGAGCGTTTAAAATGCCGCTGCAACCGAAATACAATTGTAGGCAAAAATTTTAGATGAAATGAATAACTAAGTTACCCATAAGATCTATTTGTAAAAAGAAAAACGTAGAAAAGAATCCGGCCTTAGACACTTTATCAAGGGACATCTGCAGGCAGGTAGTAATAAAAATCGGATATATTTCTTTGAGAGGCCTGACTTTTGTCCAAAAATTGACCTCTCGTGACCCAAAAAATCTCAAAAGAAATGAAAGGCATTTATCAATTTTTTTTAAGCGACATTTGAACGTTTCAAAAAGATGTCGTTTCTGGTGGCAAAATTTTAGAGACTTAATACTTTATTTTACCGATTAAAAACTCCTTTTTTGTATTTATGGAATGCATTATACCGAACTTTTACAAATTTAATATTTAATGGTCTTATTAGAAACTCATTAGTGTAAAATTTATACCCATTACTCATAAAAATTGTGAACAGTCTTTTTTCCTACGTTCTTACTGAAATAAAAGTAAATAAGCCTGTAAATTTGTATAAGTCATACGTGTGGTAAGGTATATAAATTTCAAGAAAATACGTTAGAAAAAATGATTATGAATTTTCCGACTTTGATTCGGTTTGTATTTTAAGAACAAATTTTCAAGTTACAGGTTAGAAAATGTTATTATAAAAACTCTCTAGTCAGAAAAAAATAAATTCAAATTTTTAATTAATCATATATAAATCATCTTGTTGAATGGGAATTTTGCTACAAATTACTAAACGCTGTGAAATATTATAAAACAGTAAAATTTATTTCTGGAAACAAAGTTGCGGGATTGCAGGGTAATCAATTAAAGCATCGAATCAAACTTTTCTTGCGAATAAAATGTAACAAATAGGCCTTTTATAGCAATGGAAGTTGAGATTAATCTGTCTGACACCAATGAATCTTGAAATACTTATGAAAAAAGTAAACTAAGATAAATGATGTCCCAAACTTTTAATAAAATTACGTAGAGCCGAATTGTGCGCATTTGAAGTACATTCTATTTTTACTTTCTAGAAAACAATGGACGGAAATAATCATTCTTCACTTATCAAATGGCATATTTTAGTTTTATGCTCTCGTATAGGAATAGTGTGAGAATGTTAAGGGAACACATTACCCTCTCAACATTTTTACTTTCTCGTATACGAAGTATAACAAAGAGAAAGTATTGTAATCTTCAAAAAATTCGAACCTGGAGATTTTGACGGATCTCCACGTTTTAGACCTCCCTGAGTTCGAAAAACACAATTTTGGAATTATGTCTGTCTGTGAACACGATAACTCGAAAACTATTAGATCTACGGGGATGAAATTTGGTATGTGGTCTTTACACATAATGTGTAGGTTTCTGTCAAATTTTGGACAAAATCCGTCCACGGGAAGTCTGCCTGTCTGTCCGTGATCATGTGAAAGCGATAACGCAAAACCTTGAATACCTAGATGGATAAAATTTGGTACACAGTTTTATCATCATGAATGTAGGACCGTATCAAATTTTGAACCAAATCCATCTAAGGGGTTGATTGTCTGTCGGAATGTATGATAGCATACTTATAAAAATTATATGTCCTAAGCCCTTTGGATTAAATAAATAAAAATTGGTATGACGGTTGCTAACATTAATTATATATCTGTGCCCAAATTTCGTTTCAATCGGTTGAAAAAAAGCGTTCAAATTGTATAATTAATTTTTCTAATCCGATTCTCCATACGCATGTGTGCTAGTAGCACTCTCTGTGCACGCGGAAGGATTACATCACTTTGTCCTTGAGCCGGCAAGAGTGGAAGTGTGTGATAGATGCGTTTTAATCGGTACGCATCTCTTTTAATATGATTCTTCACCTAAATATTTTACAATCACTATAATCTACAATGAAAAGCCTTCTTATAGTCACTGTATTCTGGGTTACAGTAGGTTCGAATTTTTTTACCCACGCGGGGGTTGGGGAAATTGCACCTTTTTGGGGAAGTATACGAGAAAGTTTAGGGGAGATCACACCCGCAGGTTTTTATTTGAAGTATTATTGGCAAATTTTTGATACTATTGAAACTTAACAATCATATAAAGTCACCTTCAAGATAAAAAAAATCACGTTACATCATACTTAATGGGTCAAACATCTTCCCGTTGGTGTGGAGAGGAAGTTTGGAGAAGAGGGTGCTTCCTCATCATCTGACCGCGTTCCAAAATTACGAGGTCCGTCGCAAAATATCCCTCCTGTTGCTTTACACAAGGAAGTTATTATAACAAAACTAAACTAAATCTGGCAGCTGTGACATCAAGACTTTACGCCCGAGAGTCGAGACTTTATGACCGAAGAACCGCTGGTTCGAGACCCACTTCAATAGATCTATCGAGGGTCAACCCTTTTCCCGTTATTGAGGAGTAGAAGTTTCGAGAAGGGGGCCCCGGCTCAGGTATCGTTCTCGTCATCTGACCCCTGTTCAAAGTTACGAAGTCGTCCGAAAATAGCCCTCGCGTAGCTTTGAAACAGGACGCTAATATAACTAAATTAAATGGAGTTTCGAATTTTAATTTGGAGCTCTGGAAACATTTAAAGAACTTATTCTTTGTCTTCATCTTCAGTAAAGATTTTACAAATTAACATGAAATATTTCTTTAAGAATTTCACTACGAATGAATTTTCTTTCAGACTAGAAAATCGTCAGTTATTATTTATTAATCTTTTTTGGTTTTGTTTTCTTCATTTTTGTATTCAAATGAAAATTTGGGTTTAAAATATTTATACCAAAAATGGTAGCGCAAACATTCTCTCCTACCTTTAAGAATGGGCATTGTTGTAGTAAGCCCTAATTTGTTAAATTGCATTGATTCGATGCAATTTGAGTTAAATTCACAAAATAAGCATCACTTTATGATTGCCATCTCATATTTCTAAACTAAAATTCCATCTCAGGAATTGTTCCGATTATCCAGATGCACAAATTCAGTTGTTGGAACAAAATTGTTCAAATAATATGTAAAATTAGCAAACTTTCAATTATTCAAGTTATTTATATATATCGCTTTTCTAAATTTTACTTCCATTTCTCATTTTCTTGCATTGTTTTGTTTGATATTTCTTGTTTACAAAGTTTTAAAATATTTTGTTTTAAACTATCTCAGCTCTAACTGAGCGTTCATTAGATTACAAGTCTCTTTCCTATAGCTTTAACTTTATAAATAATATAACTTTATAATATAAAAATTATCAATTTTAACTAATAATATAGCTTATATAAAACTTTAAATATATAAGTTTTCCTGTTATAACTTCTTTATTAAACAATTTTTTAGATTCTTTCTTCAAAACTTTTCACTTAATAGCTTAGTATTTAATAAATGTTTCATGAGAAATTCTGAGATTACTTTTTATTTTCTTTAATAGAAAAGAAAAGTAAATACTTAGAATTTTGTTAACACATGAAAAAATATTTCGAGGAGATTGATGAACATAGAAATTAATAGTCGATACTTGGAATTTACGTGAAGCTATTAATTTTATTCCAAACTGTCGACTATTTGTTTGTTTGTTTTTACCGGTCTCTCACAGGTGGGCGTTCCAGATGTCGCTGCATGCACCGCCACCCACAATCCCTGTTGTAAGAGCCACGAGAGTGAAGCGATGCCAGAACAAGCATCGATAACTGACTGAGAAAGTTCCGAACAATTCGCAACACTTCGCGCCACGCGGTGTGCTGCCAGATTCATTGCCGAAAACATGCAGCTGAAAAGATGGGTGATCGTTTGCAGTTTTGCGTGACGTAAGTTCATGTTCCGGAGAATTTATGAATTAGAATACTTTTGCCAACACGTTTCTGCAGGAAAGAAAAATGGATTCGAAAGTAGATGGTTCTGGTGAGTACCGAAGTTTACAGTTGCTATTTTCTTTTTTAAAAAGTTTGAAAAAGAAAGTTTTTGAGTGAAATATGTTTATAGCATACATTGCTGAAATTTTTGTTGTAACCTTCACGGTATATAGCGTCCAAAAAGTTTGAAGTTCAAAAGTTTTGAATTTTCGGAGTAGAAAGGGAAAATGATTTTCTTTCTCCTGGTTGCCCACGATTGCTTTTAATTCATTTATTACAAATTTACATAACATACAAGAAAAAATAACATTAGTAAAATATTTTTTCCTCTTTTACGAAATTCTAGCTCTCTTCAAGGAATTTCTTCTCAGTCATAAATCTCATCTATCAACAGAGAATCTTAAATTTTTCCGGAAACTTTTGCTTAATTAAAATCAATTTAGTTGTAACTTGCATGCATCTTATATTAATTTACTTCAGTATCTTCAACTTAAATAATTATGAATCAACTTTTTATGTTCAGTCAAAATAATTTTAATTAAAATCAAAATATAACTTTCTGTTTCAGGTTTCATCTGTCATGTTTCATTTTAATATATCTGTACAAAATTCTTAGAACATTTTTTTCTTTATAAAATCTCTTCATATAAATTCACTGAAGTTACATAGCATTATATAAGACTTGCGTTCTTGTTGATATTACAATTATAAGTTTATCGCTGATTATGGACTGTTTGAGAAAAAGACAGCATTACTATTTATGTAATTACAGTTGATCTTGTATGATTGTGAGAATCTTTTTTTAAATTTTGTTATACTTATGTATATAATTATTCTTTGTAAAACCGTAAAACTGATCAAACTTTCAATCGCCATTTGAAACACTGATATACATTTTCCAATATCAAATACTTATGGAACATAAGCAAATAATTCATAATTTAATACTTGCTTTTAATATCGTGATTTTTTTTATAATTTATGGCAAAATTGAAATGCTTCGAATCAAAGGCCAAAAATTCAAATTAGAAATTTTTTCATATATTTAAAGAATACTTTATACATAATATATTTGAAATCAAGGGTAAGTTATTAAATACTAGTGTGTGGTTAATAATCTGGAATTATATTAGTTTTTCTTTTCAAAAAATAGTTTTTTTACACATATAGATGATTTAATTTTAAAATATTGTTAGATATATGTTTGAACTACATAAAAATAATAAAGTAATGATTTTAACATTTCAAACTGACGATACATTCCTTTTGTGTGCAATTATAGTATATTATAGTATAGACTAACATATCTGACTACAAGCAAAATTAATATCACCGTTAACCTTGTAAAATTTGTGAAAAATATTTTATAAAATCGCTCCATAAAAATATATTCAATTATGCATTTTTAGCTGCTATAAAATCTAATAAAATATTTTACAATCTAAGCGATCCATATTGTTTAAAGGATTCAAAATTTAGTGTTACGCTACATATATGTGTTAAAGAGAAAAAAACTCTAATTGTATAAACGTATATTTCAAATAATCATGCCTTGCAGAATAAAATAAATATACCTGACATTTGTGTAAATGTTTCGCAACGTATTCAAGATTTACATAATTAATGTAATTATCACTCTTCAAAGAAAGAGAATTCAATTAAATTTCGAATTTATTCAAATAGAATTTTAAATTTGTATGAAGTTTATTTAATGAATAATTCAAAGAATATTGATTAAGTAAAGACACTTTCTGAATAACAATGTGAACGGAAAATAAAAATCTAGTTACATAGCTCTGTTTCAAACAAAGAAGACGTGTTTAAACTTTAATATTGTGAAGTGATGAACAGGATATTTTCAAATGTCAGTTCTGTTTCGAACAAATACGGCACCGCTACAACTTCCTACATTGATATCCGATTGCTTGAAGTTGCTCTTTTATTTTTTGAAAATATGAAAAATTTTTAAATCTGCCCATAGCAGCACAAAAATGCATGAATGATCGGCCGCCACTTATAGTAGAGGTGGGTATCTTACTACCTGTAATGACTGCACGCTCCATTCCTCCGTGGTGGTCTGGTGACAAGAATTTAACCCTTTACTTAAGGGGAGGAAAACAGAAAGAAATCTTCCGACTCAGGTCATCGCAACAACAACAGAAATAGCGTAGCAAAGCAAAAAAGAAACAAAAATATCCGGCCACCTCTACCTACCACCTGCAAAGTACTTTCTGTTAGGGTGTGGTGGCTTGGTGGCATACTCTTGGCTGTTTAACTAGAGAATAGCAAGTTCGAAACCAGACTCTACAAAGGTCCGGCAAAGCACGTTCTGTTATGGTGTGGTGCATACTCTCGGCTGTTTAACCAGAAGATAGCAAGTTCGAAATCAGACTCTAACAAGGTCCGGCAAAGCACTTTCTGTTAGGGTGTGGTAACAAGGTCCATTAAAGAACTTTCTGTTAAAGTTCCTTCTGTTCTGGAGCGTTCTGTTGTCAAACATCTATTTCATCTGTTTACAAAAGCTTTACTATTTTTGCCTTTGTCGGAATTTGAGCGATTGAGTTATGTTTTCTTTAGGCATCGTTAAAACACAGCTCCGTAATACTCAAAGTTATATATTTTCAATTAAAATATTACTTATTTATTATTTCTTGGGAAACGTAGGTAAAGATGGCAGGTGATATTCTCTGCAGCGATTTTTTAATTCAATTAAATAAGCTTTAGAATTCTTTAAGAACCAATGAAAACATTGCCAAACGATATTTGAAAAAAAATAATAAACAGGAAAAATAATGGCATAGCAACTGAATATCATCAAATTTGCTTTATTTCAAAATTGTCTGCATACCAACTTTTTATTAAATTTTGAAAAATTAATAAAAATTGAAGGAAAAATGTCACAGATATAAAATTGGTATAATTAAGAAGGTAAAATTTTGATGGTATAAAAATAATTTTCGGGAGATAATTTGCTATGAGCTTACAGCAGAAAAACGGTTTCGGTTAATTTTTAATTAACTGACTGTTTAATTAACTTTTGCGCATTGAAAAGTTGACAGTAATCTTCCCCTTGTCTTAATTAATAAGTGTGCAAAGTTTGGTTGAAATCAGTGCCGTGGTTTAGGAGAAGATGTGGAACATACATACAAACATAGCCACAATGACTTTTATTTATATTAAGATGACTGTAGGGCTCATTGTCTAATATAAAAATGTTAAATATATATATATATATATAGTTTTAAAAAAATCATTAAAATAAAAAAAAAATTGATTTAAATAAAAAAAATCCGATTTAAATCAAATAAATCGATTTTTTTGAAAAAAATATAAATAAAATAGACAACCCTGGTAAAGACACTTCGGTTGATAAAGGACAGGACAATCAAGGTTCTACTGTATTACAGTCTCCAAAACCTCGAACTTGAGAGTTTGAAGTATCTCCACGTTTTAGACCTTCCTGAGTTAATAAAATCCATAAAAAATCTAGAATAGAAAGACAGCAAATCAAAATTAACTAAAAGCAAAAAACTCAGAAACAGATAAAAGCTAAAAGAGTACAATGCATTCATAGCTTCTGTAGCCGAAATACAAATGTAAACAAATATTTTCGGTGAAATGAATAACTACTGTCTGTCCGCCACGAGAACTGTGGCCACCAAAATGTGTAGTTTACGGCGGTCGCTATAGAAACAGGTTATCGTAGGAAGAATCCATTTCTAGTAGGCAGAAGCTCATTCAAATGTGCTCCATTGGCGCATTCAGCGCCAAATGGGCTATGTATGGTAACCGAGAAGACGAATGATCAACAACTCTTTTTACTACCGGAAACTGGCTCCAATAATAAAATAAAACTCCGACTTCCGTCGCATTCCTCCTATTCGAAATGGATCTTCCCTAGCATAACCAGTTGCTATAGCGACCGCCGTAAACTAGACATTTTGGCGGTCACAGTTCTCGTGGCGGACAGATAGTAAGTTACCCTTACAGTGATGACTGCTGATTTTGTGTCAAGAAAATCTTATTTTGATACAAAATTTTATTGGTGCAATTGTTTTGCTGCGTCGGAGTTTTATTTGTTTCCATTCCATTTCCATTGATTTTCATTTCTCTTGGGATTTTTCGGGTCACGAGAGGTCAATTTTTTTGGACGAAAGTCAAACATCTCAGAGAAAAAAATCCCATTTTTGGAATTCCTGCCTGTAGGTGGAACTTCATAAAGTCTGTAAGGCCGGATTATTTTCTACATTTCTTCTACTTTTTACAATTGACTTCAAGAATAACGTAATTATTCATTTTATAGACAATTTTATTAAAAACCATTTCTGCAGCTATGAATGCGTGTATGTGGACGCGATAACTCTAGATTTGAACGAATGACGGATGCAATCCAGTGTCTGTCTTTCCATCCAAATTTTAGATGTATATCATATCTTGGATCAAATCAATCAATTCGGAGACTATCCTTTCGTGTGTATGTACAAATAACCGAGGAAATATGCTGAAATAATAAGTATTGAACTGTAAAAGTAAAATGTCGTATTAAATATTTTAGCCGCCATTATCCGGCTAGCTCACAGGAAGTGAAAATGACGGTTAAAATAAGTTGGGCCATAGTTGAATTAAAGTAAATTTATTGTTCACACATCTACCACATAGAATTATTCTAGATTAACTAAGCTTACATTACATTTAAGTTACAATATTCAACTCTCTACGCATGTCGAGTTTTGTCCGTCCCTGTGAGAGGGCTAAAAGCACCTTCTCGCACGAATTCTGAAGTCAATCTGTCTCTCGTTCTTCTCCGGAAAGTCAAAGGTCCTTGCAGCGCTATCTACCGGCAAGAGGGCGAGACAAAATGCCATTGTAACAATATTAAATTAACCTCTTAACTGTTTTATTTTCTTTAATATCTAATTAGGTGATATTGTCGCTTTAGAAATGCGTTGTCGGTTTGATTCAACTGAGAAATCTTTAAAAAAATAAGATATTATTTGATTCTTCATGATATTTGTTTCAAAATATAATGAATAAAATTACTTAAATAATGTTATAAACTTCAAAATACGATAATTCAATGCATGTACAGCGCGAGGGCAAAACTTTTAAGTTGTCAAGAAAATAAAATGAAATGCTTATCATCCGTTTTAATATTTCCACTCAGTTTTGGACATAACATACCATCAACTGTTTTAATCTTTGATTTTGTTTTTATATTAATCTGTTTTTATTTTCAAATCTTGCATAGTTTTCAATGCCTTGACATTCTATAAAATAAATTATTATAATTTCGACGAACGAATATTAGAAAAATTTATTTACTTATCCATAGTATTTATTCGAGTACATGAACAAATCGGAACTTTTCAAACACCCACTCAGATCTTTTATAAGAAATTTGTTTAATTTAATGTAAACATACCACGTAATGATATTCTATCAATGCATGTATCAATATCAAATACCTTGCAGACTATATGAATAGATTAAAATTTAAACTTAACTATATTACTAAAAATTCAATAGGGACTGAAAAATTGTCATTATTCAACGAAATTTTATAATTTATTTCCTACTTGAAGTTACTAATTTAACTTCTGAGTTAAAATTGAAAAGAATGTTTGAAATATTTAATTTTTTTGTTAAAAAAATGTTCAGTATTTCAAACAGAGGTTTAAATTTTTTCAAATCTTCTGGAATTTTCATCAACTATTTTCAAAGAAAATTCCAGAAGAAATTGCGTTCTACGGAAGTAAAACAGAAATATATCCCCACTAGTGTAATACGTTTAACAATTTTGTTCTTTTTATCTGTAACTAATTACGTTAACTGATAAAAATTGATTCAATCAAAAAACCAGATTTCATAAAGATTTGCCCATTGAAATTTTGTTTTTAATATTCCATCAAAGCGAGGATTAATTTGCACATTGTCTTCTTTTTTAATTTGTATTACTCTAATTTTAAAATGTTTCAGGTGGACTTTGAAATAAGAATTCGAATTCGAAAATGAGAAGGGTTTTTTAAATACTTGTTTGGAAGAATAATAGGAAAATGTTAATAACGATCAGTGGTGAATAGTTTAAGGTTCTTAATTGTTTTCTTTAAATAAAAATAAGGAAAACGGTTGCTTTAAGTGAAGAAATTCAATGAAAAAAATTACAGAGTATAGAAATTAGGGAGACTTTCATTTCACAAAGCGCTATGCTAATTTTTTTAAATTTGATCTCAGTAAGTTTGCTATTTATGTTGTTTATGAAACTCCTTATATATTGCCATAATGTAAATAAAAATTCACATCAGCATTTTATAAATTTATAAATATATAACTGAAATAATTAACGAACAGTTTTAGGTGAGGCATCAACTTTTTTCATGTTACTATAAGGATTATCTAAAAGTTAGTACTTATATAATATAGTATGAGACATTAGGATGTACAAGCAATTTATGGGAGCAATTATGATGAATTAAATTTATAATAATTAGAGGAATCAACTGTTTTTGATCTATGCTTGTCACCATCGCTTGTAAATATTTGTATATCTGATTGCGATTGGGACCAAATGGTATAAACACGGGTTTGAGAACAGATTCCGCCGAAGTTCTACGAGTATGTATGCTACGTTCTCGCTAATCTGTCGTAGATTCTTCAGAAAAGTCACCGTGATGAGCGGTTGGAGTTAAGAAAGCATTGTGCACATTCAAGTGCCGGCCTTTTCACATGGCCACGTTTCCAAATTACTAAGTCTTTCCCAAAGTGTTCCCAATATACCTTCAAACCGAGACTAAAATCACTCAAACAAGTGAAAGCATTAGACCTATTAATGATAGAGACTGAAAATGATTCGATAGATTAATTTAAATGAAAAATACCTTTTAAGATCAAAGGATGTATTTCGCAGTATGTATAATGTTGAAATAAATACAGTAGAACCCCGGACATCCGAACTAATTGGGGATACCTTTGGTTGGATTCCAGGGAATTTGAATTAATCGGGAAATTCAGCAAAGTACTCTTGATATACCAAATGCAGTAGAGTTTTGACTCTGGATGCTTTGTAATGGCGTACGGAA
>BGPR01028300.1:0-20062 GCA_013235015.1 Araneus ventricosus | reverse complement strand
TGGAAGGATGAGGTGGATATTTCTTCCAGTTTCTCCGTTGTCCTGCCTGAGTTGGGTGGAAATGACATGAAGTTTCTTTTTCAGGAAGCTCCTGGGTGCTGAATATTGTGTTGGGATCCCTTCCAAGGTAGCTTTCTTTGCGAGGAGATCCGCTGCCTCGTTACCCGCATGTCCCCCATGCGCTTTAATCCAGCCGAGTTTAATTGTTGGAGAGTTGAGAAGGATGCTTTGAATATCCTGAGCTAGTGGACTGTTAGTTTTTAAAGAGGAGATGGAGTGGAGGATGAATTCGCTGTCAGTCCAGATTTTAATAGGTTGGTTGGATTGACTTGCCCAGGTGCAGGCTTCCTTGATGGCAATTAGTTCAGCTTGAAATACTGAATTCTGAGGTTCGTGTTGCGCCATTGACAGAGCAACACATGATTATTTTACCCTCAAAGAATCATGCCCTCTATTTTTAAGATACGAAGGTCGCGGTGGTCTAGTGCTAAGGTGTCGGCCTTTGAGCCCGAGAATTTCAAGTTCGAACCCCGATTCTATTGAAGATCCGTCGTGTATTGGGCATGTTGAACGTTAACATAAGGGGTCAAACGTCGTACCGCAGGTGAGGCGCAGAAGTTTGGAGAGAGAGGTGCCAGATCAGTCGTCGTCCTCGTTATCTGACCGCTGTTCAAAATTTCAGGAAGTTTAAGGGAGGTCCGTCCCAAAATTGCCCTCTCGTTTCTTCAGAAGCGGGACGTTAATCTAACTAAACTAAATTGAAGATATGAATTTAATTTAGAAATTATACCTTTTTAAAATTCTTAAATGTTTCCGTTTAAATCCAAAACATACACCTTTTCGGTGCCTCCCCTTTAATTTTTCTAATATATAATAATATCATACGTAATATAATATATAATATAATCTTTCCGAAAACACATAATAAAACTGTTTTTAAAACTATTTTGATTTAATTCCAAAACAGTTTCAAGAATTCATTCAAAAGGCTACAGTTATTTCAGAAACAAACTTATTTAACTTTTTTAGTACTAGCGTGAATTGTGGGAGACACTAAGCAAAACTTTTTAAAATTCTCTCCATTAAATTGAAGTGCTTTTTGATTTTAAAATATTACTGAATAGATAAAATAAATTCAATTCTTGTCATTTGATGCAGCTTGAGTTCATATGTCTCCTACTGGAGATACTAATTCTTCCAGAAATAAAATCTTGAAATATTTTTTTTAACATTTTTCGAATACGTTTTCGTATATCTCGAACTAATTACTAAAAAATTAACGAAATTTATGATTCAAAGCTGGTCTCAGGAATGAGGAGGTTAATTACAAGCGGATGAAACTTACTCCTATCATTTGAATGTCTATTATTCGGAAAAAATCTTCAAAGAAGTTATGGTTAATTCACATTACGGTTAAAATACAATAAAATAGAAACGTAAAGTTTGTCCATTGATTCTTTTATGTTGAAATTCTGTTAATCAACTTATACATTACTACAACGTAGTAACAAGTAGCAAGTAGAATGTCGATTAATTCAACAATGCGTTAAAGAAATTTTTTTCTTATATTGGCAACAACAATTTATTCTTTTCTGTTATCGACATTTAACTCAAAAATTCGAATAAAAATTTTGCTCAGAACATTTTAAGGTTTCTTTAAAAGAAATTTTTTCTAATTGATAGATTGACGGCTCTAATAGCTCATTATTTGAATTTAAATGACGACAATTTAAGAATTCAATTATTTTCATTAAAATATATTATTAAATCTGAAATGTAAGCGTTTAAGAATTTCAGAATATAAGAATGGAGAAATTGCTTTTATCTTTTTTATTTCTACAAAGATGTCGAAGTAAATATGGAGTGGTAGACACACCCAATTCATACAAATGTATCAAATGCGAGAATAGTTTCTTAGGGAGAGAAGTTTTCTTTTCAGTAAGAGGTCAAAATTTATTTGATTTTTTTCCGTTTCTATTCTCCTGTGCCTGGTATGAAATTCAGAAGCACATAATATTCAACTTCCTGTTTCCAGCTGAAATAAAAATTTTCACACTCTGTGATCAATATTCTGAATCCTATGAACAAATAACGGAATATGATACATGTTGTACGATATGCATACATAGCATACATATACATACTATTGTTGTATTTTTATGCATCTGATTTGTTCTTACATTAACATGCAGATAGTAAATAGTATTTGTCCCTTTCCTCTACAGTTAGTTATGTTTTAGCTTAAGTTTAGTTTTTGTTCTCGTCTCATAGAGTATGTGTGAGTGAGTGAGCGAGTGTGCCAAAGTTCTTTTACCTTTGTGTAAATTGTTGAATGAATTTTGTGAAGGTATTTCTGTTGGTTTTATATGTGTCATAAATATAAAGAAAAAGAAGCTTAAATGGAAGCAATATCGAACGTCGCAAAATATCGAACTCATCGTAACATAAATTCACTCACCTAGAAGTTATTCGTGATTCACAGGTAAAGTTCAATTTTCGCAACATCTATTCAGTTCCAAAACAGTTTGAAATCGTATACTATTCAAATAAAACATCTATTGCGGAAAACAAACGCCAAATAATGCCGAATAGAGCTAAGGGAATTTTTCACTCTTACTAAATACGGCTGTAAAACAGATCCTTAAGTCTTTCCTACAAATTTTGCTCATCTAAAATTCTGAAGTTCTGGTAAATGCAAACCTCGGTTAGAGTAGAAAAAAAAGACTTATTTTTTACCATTTTCTTAAGAGTGGCATCCCCCTTTATGGTGCTCTGAGAGCAGCTTGGCGATGATGCCGGCGACCAGAATCTCGGAGACGGCGTTTCCTCCGCCACCACCCATGAGTCCGCCCATGTGCATGGCATCCGATGAAGACGACAGCAGCAGAGTGGTGAGGACGAACACGATGAAGAATGTTGACACTGTGATCTTCATGTTGTCGGTTGGTGAAAAATGAACCTGAATTACAAGAAGGAAAAATTCAATATGATTCTCGGACAATAAATAATATATTAAGTGAAATATACATTGTTACTTATAAATTCAAAAATCCCTATCTTATGCAAAGTTATTTGGTAACAGAGAAAAAAAACATTGAAACTTTTGATTAAATTCTCCATTTAAATTTAGATCATACAATAGAGGCAGATACTGATCGTTTTAAGCTAGCATGGTATGTTTGACTGCTGTCCCATTTGTAGATAACAACTTTGATCCAATATCTCGTAAAAGGCTTTGAAGAAGAAACATCTCAATACATCTCACTGTAAGGATATTTGATGTGGAACATATTGTGAGCGGCCAGGGAAGCCAGATCACTCTCGATACGGAGCTGAAAAGTGATCTTCAGCCCCTTATCTGATGTGATCTCAAACTTCGACTGCTTTTTAACAACCAAACCTTTTGACGGCTTTCTGGGAAAGTTTTCATTAGTTGTACTCTCTCCAACCTTCTTTTATTCTCACAGCTGCAACCCTTTCGAAATTGGAGATGGATGGAGGAAGGAAACAAATTTTCTTGCCCATCAAACCGTTCAGTGACCCGTCTGGTCACGGGTACTGGGGTAAGGGACGGCGTTCTGTTCTATATATCAGGGCAAAAGGAATCTTTGCCTTCCGGCCTGCCGACAAGAATTTTTTTAATTTCTTTTATTTAGATAAGACATTTAACTTTATGTTTAAAATCCTTAAAGCTTATTACGTTTGTACAAAATGTTATACTCGTTTAATTGAGTTCGAATATTCTCTGCACATTAAATCTTACGTAATGGGTCAAACGTCCTCCCATTGGTTGTTACGCGGAAGTTTATAGAGGGAATTGTCATCTCAGAAGTCATCCTCGTCATCTACCGCTGCTTAACAATACGAAGTCCATCTTCGAATAGCCCCTGAGTTACTTCTAAATGGAACGATTTGTGAGTAAAAGTCAAATATACTTTTTTGAGCCCAAATAGTTTGAACCGATTATTATTATTTAAAATTCCCCAAATTCATTAGAGAATGACAGCTTTAATTACCCAAAAAGGACTGTCTGAAACGTTACTATTCGTGTTCCTGGGCTTTTAAAAGCATTTGAAATAAATCTCTTTCAGTGAGCATATTTAACTCTTTAAATGTAAATTAATAAAGCACTCTAATACCTCCATTATTAACTTCTCAATCAGCTGATCGACAGCTTGCCAACTTTACTAGTAATGTTATCCTTCTTCTTCTATAAACAAGATTTTGATCACAATATTCCTTTAAAATCAAGAAAAAATAGTGGGGATGAAATAAAATAGTTTTGTATACAGGTTTCAGCCGAAAAGAATAGAATCAGATTATAAAAATCCAAAACAAAAAATCATGTTACTGAACAAACACTATGTTTATCTTTTTATTACAAAATAAAGTTAATTTTTTTAATCTTTCTTATTTAAACACTCGTCATGTCCTTAACTCCATTTTATCTCCTAAAGTTTCTTATTTTGACGCTAATGGAATCTAAAAATTGCGACATTTTATAGTAATAACTTGGACAGTACGGGAATTTGCTCTTCTGCAATAGTGGAATATATGCCATTTAATACAATAGCCATTTCTTCAATAAGCATAGATATGCCAGATAATTCTTGTTGGAAACTCAGTAAAAATGTCAGGACAAAATAACTAACTAAATAAATAAATACTTAAAATAAATTCCCACGCAATTTCAGTGGTGTGGAATCATTCATACTGTCATCATCGTGTTAGACAATTTAGGTGTCCACACATTATTTAAACATAGGCTAGCTCATTTATCGAATCAGATTTTTCACGAACATTTTGACTATATTTCAATAGCATATTTATAAACATCGCATGTCACCAAGAAAAGCCGAGTAAAAATCATCTGAATATTGCAAATGTTGTAATCACAAGGGGAAAACCGACACCTGGCATATTTATTGTTGAAAAATGCGAACTTTTCTAAAAGCTTTATATTCTAAGACAGAAAAGAAATTTTCTGTACATTAATGTGCTTATCACAGTGAAAGAATCTAAAATTGCCAATCTAAGTCTCATAAAAGATCATTGAGGGTTTACATGAAAATTGTATATGCTAATAGAAAGGATAGAAACAACGGAAATAGAGATCGACAGAAATAACACATTAAATGACTAATCTTAAAGAAATAATTAGAATATAAACAAGGTAAAGCCTCGAATAAAACGATGCATGCAAAGGTTACTTACTCTCTGGTATAACTTGAAAATTAATGAAAACCTTCGTATATAACCACATCCTAGAAAACGGATTCGTTCTAACGCTATTTAGATCTGGGGAAACCCTCATACAACATAGCTTCGTTCTAATATGAAATCCTGAACTCGAAGATTGGAAGAAACCCTCGTACAACACGCCATCCTCGAGTACGGTTTCTCTTAAAAATGATTCGAGAATGAGGGAAATCCCGAATAGCTTGGTGCATGATAAGAACTTTAAAGAGCAAAACTATATGCCATTTAATATCAGGCATCATTGATATGAAACTAACCCATATGAAAACAATGAGTTTAACTTCAGCGTTCAGCTTTTTTAACGTTTTTTTTCTAAAACGCATGAAGAAAGAATAGTGGTAGCCATATTTCTAAAATGAAGATTCTTCGACTGAAAGAAGCACGCATTTTAAAAGAAAACTTCACAAGCTTAAAATAGCTCTGTATATTGAAACTCATAAAGATCTCATTTGCCAACATTAAAACTTCATATAAAAATCTATAATTTTGTCGTAAAAATTGCTGAGCAACTTTCACCCATCTAGTTCGTTCCGCTTTTGAGGTTTCGTATTCACAGACAGACTGACTAACAATAAAAAAAAAGCTTTTTCACACTCAGTGAGGTCTGATAATCATCTCATTTATCGAATTTTCGAGATACAATCTTTCGTCGTTATAATACTTTCTTCCTTTATAATTCGTAAACAAGAAAGTTTAAACTAGAAACAATTCTCATAAAAGCAGTGAACTTACCTCGGAGAGAAAAGCAAGCTTGTAGCTCTGAAATCAATTGATTCGAAATAATGGTCCTGATGGCAGCTCGCGACCTAATATACCAATCCTACATCCTGTAATTTAGTATGCGATTCCTTAAGCGCGCGTGGAAAAACAAAATTTAATTTACTTGGTTTCCTTTTTTTCTCTTCAAAAAAACTTTTATCTTTCATGCCATATTACACACCAGACAAACAACTTTTGGCAAGACACGCAAAGTTGTCAGACAAAAACATCGTCACGAAATATAAGGGAATTTTAAGAATGTTTCCTTATTTTTAGAAAATGGTGATGCAGTTCTGTTGAATGTTTATCAGTCCAGTTTCGAATATTAGTGAAATTACTAGTTTTTCCCTTACACAATGCCCATAATGTAGAATCAATTTATAGATATCTTCAGAAGGAAACAAGTTATGTGTACTTATTTGGAAATAACATCGATAACAAATAGTTTGGACTGTGACTTTGAAGTAAAAGGAAACAGATACGCAATAATTACGGAAACTTTAATTCTTCCGTTTTTCTTCTTCATGGATTTTTTTTCTGATGACACAGTTTGAATCAAGTCAATGTTGTACCTCTTGGATATTTTAAAACTCTTAGACCTGGCGTTAAGTGTTACAAAAGGAAATGTGTCTCTGTTTAATCTCCTATTTTAATTAGATACTTGCTATTGAGAGCTAAAGCTATAAATAAGTACGGATTTTTTTAAAATAAAAATTACCAACAAGACATATTTGAATACAGTAAAGAATCAATATGAATGCTGGATAAAGAATGATTTATGCTATGTATTTCAAATACGCTTACTGATTCTACTTTTGACTTTTCCTTAAGTTTTTTTAGTTCCTGTGTGTATACAAAGTACAGTAGGGGATATATTATAATTCAACCTTGAGATTTCGATGAGTCTCACGTTTAAGTCCCCAAAACCATTTTTAGAATTATGTCTTATTATCTGTTTGTGAAAACCAAAGCTCAGAGACGGAGCGAGATAGACGAATCAAATTTGATATGTGGTCTTTCCACCAAAACTGTAGATTTGTGTCATATTTTTTAACTACTCCATCAATGATTGATGGTCAGTCGATCTGTTTATTCTTGGTTATGTGCGCGCTATAACCCAAAAACTAAAATATTTACACCAAAATTTACAGATCTGTATCTAATTAGGATCTAAAACATCAACAGGCAAATTGTCTTGGGTTGTCTGTCCGTGTTTGTGTGAATACGATAAACCAAAGCCCGCTACGTAAATCACATTTGATACGAAATCGAAATTGTTGATCTATATGAAAGTTTGGGCCCTATTGGTCCCAGGGAAGAGGTTAAAAATGCATGTTTGATTTTCTTTAGCATGTTATGGGCTAAACGCAAAAAGATTGTATTATGTTGAAATTGATTGTATTCTATTGATTGTATTGTACGAAAAAGTCGAGGGGAGATTACTCCCGGTCTGTGTTTAAATAGTAAAAATTATTTGTATAGATAATGAAAGTTTTTTACACAGATAATGAATGAAAAGAAGTGATGCAAAGCAATAAACATATATCATTTTTTAAAATCTAAAACTAGAGTATTTATTAGAAATGTTATATGTTACTAAACTGCTATATATATCAGAATGTCTTCATGCTACCATTACTTGAAATAAATGTTTAATTTTTTCCCGCACATAAAATTTCGCATTTCCGATTTTTTTTGGCTATATCATTAATTATTATCAATAGACACGCTCTATGAAGAAAGAAAGCACTTAGATGAATTTTGTCCATTCGCATTAAGTTTTCTCGATTTTCGTCAATTTGAGGGACGGTTAATATGAGGTACTTTATAAGGTAATTTGTGGGTAGACATTCCCTCACCTGGCCATCGTAAGACTAGAGGAGAATGAACATCAGTTTAAATTTCCTAATTTCAGAGTTAAATCTATGAAAGATTCTAAAGTATTCCACTTGTATACTTCTAAATGGCTGTTTGCATATTATATACATCTAAAACCAATATCATATGCATAGACTATCTTCCCCATGGTTGTTTTCGAAATGATCAGCATTGGACTTTCAATAAAAGTGAAAATACGGAATGGAAAACAGACACAGGACATATGGGACACTATGTGTTTAACCCTTTGAAGACGACAGCACGGAAAATGTGCTGTTCGATCTGGCCGACTCTACGCGATGTTTCCCAAAGCGTTTAGATGTTCAGGGTCGGTGCACTTTATCCAGTTAAGCTACCGACTGTCACGCCGACGTGACAGTCTGTAGCTAAAAGCCATAACAGCCGGCCTGTATTTATGACTGTCGGGGGAACAGCTGGTACTCCCGCGTGACAATCGTCCCTCAAAGGGTTAAGGAATCCCCCTTTTTAGTCATTTCAAAAATTTATATTTTCCAAACAACATTAGGTATTTGAAAATTTTGGAGGTATTATGAACTATTTAGTCTCGCCGTACATTGGTTTTTATAATGACATTCTAATGAAAGATTATATATTTTTTGTAATATTAAAATTGACAATTGATTTTATTTTTTACATACTGTAAATTTTAAATGCTTCGTTTAATTTATTTTTATTGTGGCTTTGGTATGCATATTTTTAAACTTGTCGTGCACATTGCGCGCATCAGTCTGTAAAGATTGCTTTCGAAAATAAAGTTACAGGTGTGTGGTTGTCATCGGACGGATTCAAATAACACATGTCTATTACGAGACAAATGTTCCCCATTGATATATAATAGATGCAGCTAAAGAACTATTGATGTTAGTAATATTGTCTAAAATAAGGCAAAATGGGTGCATGTAAGTAGGAGAAAGGGGATAGAATACTGATTGTATTAGTGAACTAACTGGTTTTAATAATGAATATCGCGGGTAAATGTCTCTAAAATTGATCACAAGGGCAAAATATGAGCGTGCAAATAAAACACAGTCAACTCCAGTTTTTACCATTACTCACATCGCAAGTCACATTGATAGATGTCAGTGTATGAGACCGAAAAGCATCTCCGTACAATTCGACAGCTTGAATTTTTGTAAATATTTTGAAAATGGAAGCAGTATATCAGTTTATTCAGTCAATTTATCATTTATTTCACTTCCGAATAGTTTTAGAATGCACTTTAGTTTTATTTTAGAATAGTTTTATACTACTTTTAAGTTTCTCTTTAGAACAGAGTTTTTTTTTGTTCTTCCAGCAGTTTTATCAGATTATTAATTAAAGTTATTATGAATCAAAAAATAATATACATGAGAAAAAAAGCGTTCATTGGATTTTTAAGGAAATTTTAATCTAAAAATTCAAATACATCATTTAAAAAGATTTTATTGAGCTAATATAAGGTTAAGCAGTATGTTTTGTTTTAATATTAAAAATATATATCTTTAAGGAAATGAATAAAAGGAAAAGGGTTAAGAATTTTGTGAAACAAGTAATTTTAAAACATTTAGAAAAATTTTAATGAATAAAACAATAAATATTGCATCCTTTTGCAGAATTCTGAAAAAAAATTATTTTTTATGAGCAAGATTAAAAAATATTTTTTCTATATAAGGAATTTATAGGATAATATGCATGAGCTACTTGACAAATGATGCAGTAAAAACGTCCTTCTGAAATTAAATAATTTTTTAAAATTCGAAAACGAACTTTATTTAAATTTTTAAGGAAGTATTTCTATTTTTGAAAATTTGGAAAAAAAAAATGTTCTTCAAAGCAAATCTTTTTTTCTGTTTGGACAAATACTCTCTTCTAATTTTGAATAAAAATATTAGAAACTTATTAAACGTTGATATTTGAATAACAGTTGTAATGCACATGTTTACATATTGTACACTCTCTGAAAATATGTTTACATTTCTTCAGAGAGTAAGGATTTCCAAAAGGAGTTTGACTACAAAGAGTTTCTTATATGTCTGTATATGTGAGTATTAATTTTAAAATTGCAACGAGGGAATTAATATATATTTTTAAAAAACATTCTTATGTCTTTCATTTAAACAAATTATATCCTGATGTTAGAAAGCAAAGCAAACTTTCTATGTATTCATAGATTATTGAGACTTCTGCATTAAATCGGGAGAATAGCTCTTTACGACATATTGATAAAGGTATCTTATGATTTCATCTGCCTATGATAAAACCAACATTAATTAATTAAAAAAGATAAAACAAAGTGTAGAAAAATAATAGAGATTGATTATTTAATAATTCAAGTGCTACAGACTTTTTTAAGATTGCTATGCGTTTTATATTGTTTTTATTGGTAACTGGAAAATTGTATTATATTCTTATAACAGAATTATTTTGAATATCAAGCAATTTTTCCATTTAAATGGCGAAATTAGTAAGAAATAACAAATGATTTTTCTGACCATCTGATAGATTACAGGAAACTTTTTTTTAAATCAAACTCTTCTTTTTCTGACTAAGATGGTAAATTATCAAGGTGAATTCGGAACTAATAAATTCTTAATAAGCATTGATTGGCTCTAACTATAGACAGTAAACAAAGGATTATAGCATAAATCCAGTGAAGATCGAATGGAACTTGATTTTATCAAAAAATAAACGAGCAAAGAGAGATCACAATATCATTTACCAACGGAAACTCAAAAATCGAAGATAATTTTCACAAAATGCATTCATATTTTCTGTTGAAGTTAAAAGCGAAAGGTTATTATCTGATTCTTTTAAATTATTACAGATTTGGTAAGATTTTAATAATTATTGATACTTTCCAAAGTTTACTCCAGAATTTAGCCATTACTTAAAAATTTATATCCTTTATTGACATTTAAGAAAATGGAAGCTAATCAAATTACAGAGCAAAAAATAGCATCCAGCATTTTAAACTGTTTCTGACAAGAAAATAGTCGAAGTTTTATTTGTTTTTCATTTAGGTGAAATGGGTTTGTTTTTCGGATCACCATTTCCTTGCGTTTACTTTAATTTCGGGGTTTGTTCGCTAAGAGAGGAAAACGGTATCAAAAAGGATGTCACGCAATGCCTTATATTTTAGGAACATCTTTCTTTTTGTATTTTTCAGAAAGAAGTACTTTCAATTAAGTGGTGAAATGGACCAGAAAGGTTCCTGAGAAGAAACTTTTATAGTGCTTAGGAAAAGAAAGTTAAACGCATTTATCAAAATCGCGCAATTGAGAAATCTTGGAATATATCTTTTTAGCCTCGTTGAGTAATAACGTTCTGTTTTTCTTTTCTGATGAAAATTGATTCGGCTCTTTTCTTTTGATTCAAACTTTTAATAGGGATTTTCAGATCAATTTCCAAAGTATCTTAACTAAAGGTAATTTAGGAAAAAGTGAAAACTTTGCTTCCACCAGTTCATTACAAATTAAGGGATCCAAAAGTCAGGACAAATCATGAAAATCAATTAATTCGCAAACGAATGAGGATAGATGCCGCTTGAAGAGAAAGAATGAAGACGAAACTCGATTTCTTGTCACTAAAACAAATTTTACAGATAGCAGATTAAGGTGTAGATTTTAAGATCTACACCCTAAATGGCGTTACTGGTATTTAAGCGTTGAGTGCTCAGAGTAGGGGATTTTATAAGTTAAATGTCTTCCATTCAGGAGTACAGTTAATAAGCGAATCTATCTTCTTCAGAGCATTAATTAATATTTCTATTGCTAGGGCAGGCACATTTTGTTAAATGGCACATGTTACACACGTTATAAAAATCATTGTGTTTGAGGTCCGGAGTTCTAGATGACCATTCTTGCCAGCATGATCGTCAGACGATAGGCACAATTCATCCCAACTCTTGAGTGTAGTTTCACATGCGCAGTAGTGTGCAGTGGTAAGCGATGCATTTATTGTCGGCAGTTTCTACACAGATTCAGTGCTAGGCAAGTGTATATAACTATATCTTTATTTCCGTGTCATAAATTAGTGATTTTCAGATTTTTCTGACTTTATCACACTGTATATTGTTAGCTTGTCAGATGGAGCTGAAAGGAGATCTAAAGTGCATTGTTCCTACTAAAAGGAAACATAATAATTAGCTAAAGAATATTGCCATTACTGGATTGAAATTTGATGGATTGTTTGGAAAATGATGCTTTGGTAATAATAATTTTGAAAATAATACTTCTGATACTCAATACTATTATTTTCGTTTCTTTGTCTGAAAGTAATATGACTTTCGAATTCCTAAAATAAATTCCATTCATTTCATTTTATGCAATATGAAGCTTAGAAAGAAGAATAAAGAAAAAACTTATTTTCCTGGATTAAGAATTTTCTGAAAAGAGCTTCTTTTAAAAAAGAGTTTCTTTTTAAAATGCGTGTAGGCTTAATGTAGATCAAAGGCAACAAAAAAATGGAGGTAGATTGACAATCACACATCATTATTTATCACATACCAGTTAGTTTTTGTTTGGGTAATTTATGAACTGAAAGCAAAATAAGTAAAAATAATTTCTTCAATAACTTCAAATTTTTCCTAGATAATTTGCTGTTCAAAATGTGTATTTACTAAATTTGTGCTTTTTACAATTTATAAATGTATGTTAATTCTAAAAGAGTAATCTCATCTCATCTAAAGGATATAAATAGTCAGTGTTCTCCGTTGAAATTTTGGATGTATTTTAGTTGTTTTAATGATTAATTGATGAGAATTAACAGAATTTTAGAGAAGATTTATAATTGATGTCGATTTATGAGAATAGCAAGTTACGAAGTTATTTAAAGTTCAGATATTTTTCATTTTATAAAAATGTATCGAAACAATTTTAAAAAAGGCATTATCTGCCACAAAAGATTATGCAATGTCTGCAAACTGTGCAGAACTATTTTTATTGGTAGACAAATGATCCTGTGCGATAATAATTGCTACTACCAGTGATAGACATATCATCCAGAAATATGATGGTAGAAATTAACGTGGTTCGGTGAAAATTTTTTCAGTAAGTGAGAGGTGTGTTATTGCTAATATATTGTCTAAAATATACTAAAAGATATCGGGTGGTCAACTTGAAAATAGTTTGCATGCTTTCACCTAACTCAACATTTATTTTAAGACAACATCTTGTCAATGAATTCTCATGAACACAAATGTGGCGAATACAAAATATTTTCTTTAAGAATACATTAATAAATTCTAGACAAATACAGTTTAAAAACGGATTTGAATACCAGCAAACAATCCCGTACACACAGTTGCAGCTAAACGTTATTGGTCTGATGGACGATTATTTTGTCTGAAGATATGTTGCTGACTTTCATGATCTCGAAGACGTCTTCAGGCACAATATTCCGCAATAGCCACCTGCACATTTACAAAGACACAGGTTAGGATTACATAGATTGGATCGTGGATTTCTACCGCTTCGTGATCTTCTGATGTATTTTACAGAATTTAATTAATAGCTGAATATTCTAGGATTGTAGATGTTAAGTGCCAGTGTTTCCAAACTATTTACAATGGATCTATTTGGAAAGTTGAAGCAGATTATTTGGCCTCTCAGAACTCCAGATCTATATTTCACGAAACATTTATTTAATCATCGACAAGGACAATACATACATCGTACAGTTAACTACCACAGCTACGGAATTATCGACGATTATCGAGACAGCACTTTACTGGATGTCTCTCCAGCCGATTTCCTCAGATTACCGTCACTAACAACTCACATTCATAACGGTAGGAAGATAAGATCGACTGCATCATCCTTTGATGACGTTGTTCGTCCTTTAATCAACTTAGGGCTATAGAATGAGCTGCATAAAATTAAGCAATTACAGTGGGTGGCCACATTAATGTGGATACTTTAAAATTTTCATATTTTTTCGAATATTTCCCGAAAATCTGCATGGATTTTCTAAGAATTTTGAGCATTTAAACATCAGGCTTGAACTTACATACATTTTACAGTGAAGATTCAGTCACGAGAACATTTAGGAGACCGTCGACAAACTGATGAAGACGAAAATTATTTTGGACCACCCCGCTTCACAGCAAGCTTATAATGAGTTTAAACTTTTAACAATGGTTATATTTGACGTGCATAATATTTACATGCAATTTCGTAAATTTTTCAAAACTATTCGGGAAGGCATAAAGATTTCCTTTAAAAATCCCAAATTTTTCCGCATGTTGTTTGCTTATAACATGTATTAAATTGTACGAAACTTAAGGAATACTTGACAATATATTATAGAAGCATAGTGTAAAAATTTGGAATAAAAAATGTGAATATTTCGGGAAATATGGGCATTTGTATTAAATAATTAGTTATTGCGCATGCGCGAAATGTAGCGTAAATTTTCTTTCATAACTCCAAAGCCAGATATGTAGGGCAACTTATGTAAAAATTCCAGACAAATATGATTAATATTTAGAAAGATATCATCATTACAATTTGGTGAATTTCGGTACATATTAAGAGAAGCTCAATAATAAGGGGTTTTTCACAAATTGATATTCTTGAAACTTGAATCTTCGAATAGTAATATTAAATATTATGGAAGTATAATATCCTAAATACCCATATATACTTATTAATTAACTACATTTATTTAACATTATTATTATTGTTTTATTACATTTTTATTACTTTATTTAAAGTTAAATCAATTTGTAGACGGTCCCCTAAATGTTCTCGTGACTGAAACTTCACTGAAAACGTGAGTTCAAGCCTAATGTTTACATATTCAAAATTCTAAGAAAATTTATGCAGATTTCCGGGAGATATTCAAAAAAATATGAAAATTTTAAAGTGTCCACATTAATTTGGCCAATGTATCTATTTAAATTCTAACTCTCACTACATAAAATGGCCAACTCCAGACTGTACATTTCGAGATGTAGCTGTTTTTTTAAAATATTACAAAAATAATTGTAATTCTTTCTGGTTCTAGAACTAATTACTGCAGGAAGGATTCAATTTAAAAACGAAAACTACTCATATTTCGGTACTAACTTTTTGGTTCCCGATTGCATAATTGTATCTAAATACATTTTACATTAAATGAGAATACACAAGTGATGACCTGAAAGATTTTTCTCTTCTTTTTGTAATAATTTCAGTGACGATTGGATGTTTGTCTTTCTTTGTGCATTTTTATGGATCACTGAATATGATGAGGTTCTTACGCTGGTTTCAAAGACTCTTCAACGTTAGTTCGTCCAGAAAAAGAGTTTTGTACTTTAAATTGTAAGTTAGAAGACGCGTTTATAGGTCACTGAGAGCATTGATATTGTTGAACATGTTTGATATGTTTAATGATACATTTTTGCCACTAGCCGTCCTGTGTTTAGCTGTACAAAAAGCTACGATACATTAGGGTGTCTTTATGGAATTTGTCTTATCTGAATATTCCACAACTAAATCTATTTTCAAGGTGCTTCGAAAATTAGTATCTTTTCTTTAAATGAAAAGAGTGGAAAGTAATATCCAATAAATATTAAACTGCCCTTAATAATATCAAGTATTATTTTAATGTAGCCTTGACTTTATATTCTTGATTCCATTTTTTTCGAAGTCAATGTTTTTGCTCTTCTTTCATTGGCTTGACTTATATTATAAACTATACTCTTTTAAACATCTATTTTGTGACAGTTTTTGTACATAAAATGTGAACTATTATTCATTCACGTTTACTAGTTATCAGTAAAAATCATTCTGTTAATAAACGAGAACATGATGACATGTCTGATTTATTAAGTGAGTTTTGGAATAAATTCAAGTGACATCACAGCTGTACGACAAATTAAACCGTGCACGTCTTTTAACTACTAAATGCACTGTGATATGATGTTACGTCCTTTTTCTTCCTGCAATATGCACAATGGAGTCCAAATTAAATTTGTTTGAAGCATTCTGCGCGTATTACCTGAGCACAAACTGATTTAATTATTGCATTTTTAATTTCAGACTTTGCTATTGCCCAAACCATTCATCCAAATTGCGAACATTGCATACTTATTCTATTTTTTATCTTCTAGATGCTAAGTGTTTGATTAAAAATCATTCAAAATACTCAGATTTAATATCATTTATATGAATTTGGGCTAAAAAACCTCCTGAAGATACAGAATTTATTCTTTGAAATTGAAGATTCTAAAGTTCTAAAGATAAGTATTATTACGTAATATTTGCAACATTCTATTTACAGTGAGTCTTCTTAAACACTTTCCATTTGCGATCCCCATTTCGGGTAGGAAAAATTTTTCGGACTCCATTTCTATGAGCAAAATTTTGCCACGTTCCGAAACGTTGAAAATAAGGAAGAAAATGAAGATAAATTAAACAAATGTTAAATTGATTATTTTTTTATATTTTATCAAATTTTATGTTTTATTTATTTTTCAAAAAACATTTAATTTTGTAACAAATGCGCATTCTTACTAAGAACAACTCCCCTCCCCCTGGTGGTATGAAAGTGCAATCTACATCAAGTCAGCTAGAGCTGTTATAGCAAAAAGGGAAGCCCAGCCGTTCGAACTAAAAACCATTGTTAACGAATAACCTAAATGTTACTCCTTTATTGTGTTATACGCTTTTCTGCGCGTTTTATGTTTGTGTTTTGTGAATAATTTAAATGATTTGAAAAATATCTTGGCGATGTCATAATGTTATTATTTTTAATTAAATCTTTTTAATAAAGATGGTTTTCTCAGCTATTTTTACTCAGAAAAGTTAAAATATCTGAAAGGGTCGTGTCATAAATTACAAAAAACTAACTGAGGCGAAAAAATATCCGCTGGACTTTCATAGGACGTAATGGTAACGCCATGATCTTAATTTTGTGGGAGAGGATAACGCAAGTAGAAGAACTTCAGGGTTTCACTCATTTTGGACGGTATTTTTATGGTATTCTGAGTTTCATTTTGTTTGCTCAAAATAATGTTCCGTTTCGAAGATACACGAAGACAATTTGTTACAGACCTCGTAATTTAGAATCGTGGTTAGATTACGAGGATGGCATATGAACTAAAACCCATTCTCCAAACTTCCACATCACTCCGACGGGGGGACATTTCGATTACAACGCCAAAGTTTAGTCACACAGCACAATCCACGCTAACCAAATCACCATATGGGTTTAGAGCCTTAGATGGTCGGCCGTGTAAGCTGCAACAGGACCACACACACACGGAATCTTGGGTGGAATCCGAACTCCATTCGGAGATCCTATTATCCTGAAGCCGAGACCTTACTACTAGCCCAAAGAACTTCTTATGCATTTCTCAGTTAATATCTAGAAGTGAGAGTTTTGTCCTCGCATATTAAGGGCTGCTTGAGTCTGAGAAATGTTGTTGAGTTTCTACATCAGCGAGAATATTGTTGCTGCAATACATTAGTTTTTTTTTTTAGTATTATAGGAATCGGAACAAAGTAGGGTTATTCGAGGTAGCTCGGAATGAATTTTGAAGACTCAGTCATTTAAAAAAAATTTAAAATGATAGTATGAAATGTAGAAGAGGTCTCTATTTCTTGTGAGTGCGTAATCAAATTCTGCAGGGCTCATTAAGCAATGCCTGTTTTTTCAGAAATTATTCGCTAATAATTAACTAGCCTCACTTGCATTAACATTCCAATTATCTGGTGTGTTTCTAATTACCCTAGAGTCTATGGAGTTATTGGAAATACTTGTTTCCGCTTCCGATCGTCGTAAAGCAGTGATTTGAAGCGAATATATCTGGAATAATGATAAACTACTGTATATTCCCTATTAGCACAAGATGACCAACAATATTGCAACAAAACTTCCCGATATTATGTGGTATTCAGAATACCGAATAACATTGTGGAGATGTCGTACAATATCTTGTGTTCATAGGGTTGCTGCAGAATGCATTTTATTGCCTGTTCCCAATTACTCCAACCCCCTTCCCAATTCCAATTACTCCTTCAATTAACTTTTTGACTGTTTTTAATCCAAATATTCTTCTATTTCATGGAATACCGCATATAAATAAACATAATTATTTATTACCTTCAATTTGGTTTAATTTATTATCATGCTACCTCCATTTTGTCGAGAAATGATGGGAAAGTTAGGAAATGAACTCTTATAAAAAGAGAAATTTTTATATATTTTGACACACGAGAAAAACAAAAACAAAATAATAAAATATAGTAGTTCCATTAAGTAGAAGAAAGTAAAACTTCCACTTCAAGTAGAACATTCAATCCTCTATTCAACTCATTTATCTTGACATTTGTACTACTTGAAAAAAAACAAACACTTCTTTCCTGGTATGGACAAACAATAGGATGTGGGAGTACAGCTTTTATCTCTCTCTTTATCATTGTAACTGTAGGTAACTAGTTCAGGATTTTCTCACTGACTGTCTTTTATGAATATTTTTTACGTTGATTTAATGTTTATGTAACATTGCAAATTCGATGGCTGTCTATTACAAGCCCTTTCATATTTTTACTTTTAACATATTTAAAATGATTATAATAATGATGTTCATTTGTTCAAAATTAAAAGAAAGCTAGTATAGCACATTTTTAGGCGACCTTGAATCAATGCCGCCGCTGGGATGCACCTCAGTTAGCTCACTGGATAAGACGGCCCTGCTGATGTCGAGCTTTTCCTTGTGAAAGAAATTATATTAAATCTCATTTTTCTTCTTAGAAATATATCTAAGAAATCATTTGTATTTTTATGTTGGATTTTATGTCACAAAATCCAGAAATCCGCGCGAAAAGCATGGCAATACAACAATTTGCGATTTAAAGCAACGCTTCTTAAATACAGATGCCATGTCTAGAAGGTGTGTTTGGAAGACATGCGTTAACTAAGTTCACAGTTTGTTTGTTGTTGATTTTATTCAAATGTTTTTATTTTAAAACGTAACTAACCCATGCTAATCTTTCGAAAAGTTATCTAAGATATTTTTCTTACAAAATGGCTTAAAATCTATAGGTTGATTATTGTGAAGTATCTTTCCAGATATCTGTTTTATCTCTTGATAACTCACTCATAGGTGGCGCCATGTTATGGCGTGTTCTGATTCTTTAAAACTGAAGATATCCTAAGTGGCAAAGCATTAATTTGTTTTTTTAAAGTCGTAAAAAAGGTAATTCTCTTTTTATTAATGTCGAAGAAGAATTTCGTAATTATCCATCGATGAACCAATAAAATTAGATTTCTGTAACTAACTAGGATGTACCAGAAATGCCTTTACATGGCTAAGTGCTACGATACGCCTGAGTAAGATGTGTGAAATTATTTTAGGATGTTTTTAAATATTTAAAGTTCTTTACTTTTGAAATGTTTACTTTCAATGTGAATATTTAACTTACAAATAAGTGGTTTATTAATATTTCTGAATTACCATCTTTAATTATTCTTACTAGATGGCGCCATGTTCTTAGCTTATTCTTCAACTTTTTCCTTTACCCTTAAGCACTGAAATGGGCTATTTGTTTCTTTAAGGTCTAACACTATACTTAATACTACAGATATTGTGTATTTTTTAGGCCTTTTTATATCCTTACCATACGTCCATATTTGTTCACGGATGCTTTATCAATAGAAGTGAAAGACAAAAGAAGGATGTCTTTTATAAAAAAAATATGACAGAGGCATCTAATTTTTTGTAATATTATCAAAAGAATTCGCCTTCAGAAAAAAGAATTGGGAATATACATCACTGGACATTTCCCCCTCTGCATTTATATAACGATGTCACTCGCAATAAATGTTTGCAGATTAATTTGGAGCAGAATTTGATAAAGAAGTACAATTTTGGTTCAAGGATCACATGTCTAATTGCATCTATCTAGCTCTTTTCGTTTTTATGTTATTGTGTTTCCATACACACAGACAGACATAAAGAGGTAACACAAACATTATTCTTAAAATGACTTCCTTGTATATCCTTGTAAATTGAGAGTCTCTCGCAATCAGTTCAGGAGCTAGAAATGTCGGAAAGATATTTCAAAATGAAGTTTTTTGCACCTTTTATAAAAAAATTATTGTATGATATTTCATAAAAAAATCCTTTTATAAAAAAATATTGTATGATATTTCATAAAAAATAATAAAAATTCCTTTTATA
>BGPR01028299.1:0-10069 GCA_013235015.1 Araneus ventricosus | reverse complement strand
TGTCAATGTACGTATTTCTCATGAATTATTTTCTAGTGTCAAGGTATTTTTTTCTCATGAATTATTATCTAGTGTCAAGGTATGTATTGCTCATGAATTATTATCTAGTGTCAACTTATTTTTCGAAAGAACTATGTAGAAAGTCATAAGAATTAAGTTCTGGGAATATTAAAAATGTATATCACCGATAATGCATAAGTGTACAAATTTCAAAATTCTAGCACATCAGGAATTGAGTCAAAAATCTATTTCAAAATTCTAACACATCAGGAATTGAGTCAAAAATCTACTTCAAAATTCCATCTATAGAATCGTGAAATATGTCGAGTTAAGTTATTAATACTTTTCTTGATTCGCCATTTCTTGATTTGCATAACAAAGAAATAAAATCTTTATTTAATAAATTTTTTGAAAACCTATTTTAAAAGCGCTCTTTCATTAATGTAGTATAAAAAGTAGATTTTTTATTTTAATTATTTCCTATTTTTAGTTCTTATAATATAATCCATTATTACAAAAATTATGGTATGATGAAATAAATTTTTCCCAAATTTGCTGCATAGTAGCGCCACTGGTATCGAATTAAAATTAAATAAGCTGATAATGAAGTTCGAAAAGTTTTGTATTATTGCATTGTTACTGAGAATACACAAGTGTACAGTATTTGAGAATTCCAGGCCTTCAGGAAGTCAGTAAAAATTCGATTACAAAATTCCATCCCCAGAAACATGAAACAGATCAAGTTAAGGTATCCGACTGTGTTCGGACAAATGTTTTTGAAAAATAACTTATATATATATTTTAATGTTATTTTTCAACTGCATATGTTTTAAAACTATGAAAATATTGTAAAATTAGGCTTTTAAAATAATATTTTTTTAAAAAAAACTGAGAAATTTGAAGAAAAATTACTAAAATATTTGCCTTACGCTAACAGCCATAGACAAAATCATATTCTAAATATACATAAATCCTTGCAGGAGCACAGTTTTATGACAGTTACCTGTGTTATGCTCTAAAATATTTCTTGTACTTCAAAATAGTTTTCAGATACAGCTGAACATAGTTACTAAGCTGGTAATTTTTCATAAAAAAATGCTTTTCGTTTATATTTAAGCACTTAAAAATAATACTTGATTTTAAAATTGACCTTAGTTTTTAAAGGAAAACATCAAGCATATTACAGAAAACAATCTCAGAAAATTTCATATCAATACTTGAATAACTTTTTGAGAAATCATTGTTACGGTCGACAGTTTTCTTCAAAAATATCATCTCTCAGAAAACACAGTTAAAGTTTTGATGCAACATAAAATAATGCTTACAGTTCGGTAATAAAACAGCTGTAACTCCATTTGTAATTCACGTAGAGTAAAACGTGAGACAGTTTTAGAAAGCTGATTAAACAGGCTACAAAATTAAGCCATAATTTTTTTTGATAATTTCATCAAAAACGACGATTTTAAACTAGTCGGATACCTTAAGCAAAACTGTTTAAATAGAAGAAAATGTATTAATTTTCCTCTGTGGCGGCAGCGAGAGGGCGTCTACTTCTACAAGAATCAAAGTGAAGTGATACCTGGAAATCGAATATTTAAACGCCATCGAACCCGTCCATTATCAGAGAGAAGAGACAAGACTAGACAACGATTAGTTCATTTCGAGTTTCAGTTTTTCAACTGGCAGCGCCAGTCTCAGATGTTTCCCGTTCGATGATTTAGCTTCCTGCGGCTGCTGAAGTAATAATTCCCCATGCAGTTCCATTTTTCCTGCTGCTACCAAAGTTATCCTTCAGTTCCAACTAAAGCCAGCGAGAATGCTCCTAATCTTGTATTTTGTAGATTCTCTCAATTTTGTGGAATGATACAGGAAATACATCGCATCGAATTGTGTAATCTAGCTCTGAGCATCGTGTTTCTTTTTAAGTTATTTTACACTGTTGAATGTTATTAAAGATTAAATATTATTTGTTATCCATCAAACGTCTAATAATTTAATGGAGTCAGAAGTACAAGCTGATGGTTACACCTCCAAAGAAACAAATATATGTATTTGCCAGCGTTATTATTTTCATAAATGTACAAACTTTAGATTCTAACCAACAGGAGAGATCGATGATTAAAATATTTTAAAATTCATCTTCAGGTATATTTTTGTCTATTCTTTCAATGCAGACAACATAGGATATCTCATGTGTGACACTACGTTCGATGCATAAACAAAACCAATTTTCTACCAAATAATCACAAACTACATTCTAAGAGTACAATTCTTTATCAACATATAAGGGCCACGGTGACCTAGTTGTAAGGGGGCCTCGACTTTGGGGCTGGAGGGTTCCAGATTCGAAACCTGATTCCAGAGCCGCCGTGTACGTGGGCCTGTGCACGTTAACCCTCTGATTCCTAAGACCATTGGAATAGAGACCTCAAAATACTGGAACGTCCGTGTTTCTCTTTCAAAAATAAGGGAAATCCACTTCTCCTCTCAAACCGCAATCACAGTTGGCACTCTCCGAATTCTAAGAACTCCCACCCCTGTTCCCCAAACCCTTCTGGGCGAGCCACTCTAACGAAGAAAGCGCGCGCTGCGGGTGTGAAATCAATCACACTTAACGAAAGGGGATGGGAACTTTACAGTGATATTCGGACGTTCACCGTCTTTTGCTTGAAGGGACGGTTGAGACGGTCCCATCTCGATAGAATTAAATCTGACTTCGTAGGTCAAACGTCTCTCGCTTGTGTGATGCGGAAATTTGTCGAGGGAAATGCCTGCTCAGGTGTCGTCCTGATCATCTTACCACTGTTCAAAATTACAAAATCCGTCCCCAAATAGCCCTCGTGTTGCTTCGAAATGGAATAATAATATAACTAAAGCAAAAATGAACAACATATAAATCTTACACTTAACGATACCTCCTTTATTATATTTAGTAGATTACTTGAAGATTAAAGCGTGAGATAGAAGACCCCTTCTTTATATGAAATATTATACTGGGTTACTTCCAGTGGCGAATTCAGATTTCGGGTCGGGGTGGGGGGGCCAGGTCATAAAATTTTATATCGTCATGACGAATGTCAAACGTCATGGCTTATGTAAACCAAAACACTTTAACTTTACAGACTTTACTCATCTGAGAATAAGAATCATGAAGAACACTACAATACTTTCGATAATTTAATAAAAAAAATATAAAGAAATAACAAGGCAAAAAATGTTTTCGACCGCGTCAACACTATAAGTACAAGTGGAATGACTAGAAAAGTAGGAAAATTTTCGAGGCTGTCACGCCAGAAAGCATGTGTTGTCACGTTCTTATCCTTTTCACTTTCTCGTATACGAAGTATCAAAGAGAAAGTATTGTAATCGTCAAAAAATTAGAACTCGAGATTTTGACGAATCTCCACGTTTTAGACCTCCCTGAGTCCGAAAAACACAATTCTGTAATTATGTCTGTCTGTGAACAAGATAACTCGAAAACTATTAGGGATACGGGGATGACACTTAGTATGTGGCCTTTAAACATAATTTGTAGGTTTCTATCAAATGTTGGACAAAATCCGTCCACGGGAAGCCTGTCTGTTTGTCCGAGGTCATGCGAACATTATAACTCAAAAAGTTGAATAGCTAGATAGATAAAATTTGGTACACAGTTTTATCATCATGAATGTAGGTCCGTATCAAATTTTGGTCCAAATCCGTCAAAAGGTTGACTGTCTGTCGGTCTGTATAAGCGCATCTCCAACGAGTCCGCTATCTCCACGCGCATGCGTATTGAACGCAATCTTCTGTGCAAGATATTTATTGACTCCTGCTTGGCGCTTTTTTTCATCCGATTCTCCATTAGCATGCGTACTTGGTAGCAATCTGTGCACGCGGAAGGATTGTCCTTGAGCCAAGAAAGAGTAGAAATCGGTATTCATTTAATCGGAACGCATCTCTTCGAATTTGATTTTTTACCTAAATATTTTCTGATAGTCATTGGATCCTGGGTTACAATAGGTTCGAATTTTTTATCCACGCGGGGGGAGGGGAAACAGCACCTTTTTCGGGAAGTATACGAGAAAGGTTAGGGGAGACCACTCCCGCTGGTTTCAAAAGGAAATTACGAATAGACAGTTGCGATTTTAAATAAGATAAAAAATTCTGGTTTAGCTCGGAGGGGGGGGGGTCTGTAGCCCGATAGCACTCCCCTGGATTCGCCACTGGTTACTACATATAATAGGAATTCTTGAAAAGGGCAAATCTAAAAGAACCACGATCAGGCAGCATTTAGTTCCAAATACGTATGAGGATTTAAAAAATGGACCATTCGGTGTTTAAACAAACACTCAGACGCAAATACCTCAAACTATAGTAGTTACATTTTTTCTAAGCCGCCATTACTCGTAAACAACAAAACGGGAAACACAAAAAATGGAACGGAACAAAATGAAGCGGGAAAAAGAGGTAAACTGTAACCATCTCCCTCTCCCGGCTCTGAGGGAAAAAATTAAACAGAAAAAGTATTCGAGAGCATAAAAATGAAACAAAAGATACTTGAAGCAGTAGCAGAGAATGGTAAAATATTGTATGGAAAAGGCCTGCGCTTTGGAAAACGGTTTTGCATGCGGAGAAGGAAAGCATTATTAACCCAACGTAAAAATATTTTGCGAACGGAGAAAGAGCCTGTTTTATTTTTGTGGGAGTAATTTAGGACGAAAATTCCGCCGCGAATTCGAACGGAGCGGGATTAAAGTGAAAGTGGCGGGAAAAAAATGGAAGAATGTATAACTGAATCTCCCCATTTTCCAAGAAATACAACCATCAGTTATGGAATATCTGATAATAATTCTGTTTTGAGCGTATATTTTCATGAATATTAGGAATAGATGCTGTATAAACTATACAAGGCACAATATGGATTCATTATGCATTAATAAGTACAGATTTATTAAATTTGACATTGGAATTCAGTATTCATTTGAAGGAAATATACAACAGTATCGGACTTTAAATCAGTTGCTGTGGCGTAATATTGGAATTGCAGAATTATCATCGGATAATTAGAGGTTTGAAAAACCCTTCACACCAACATTTTTCCTTAAATGTGAGCTTGGAGCAGGCTTAGGTTTGGTAGCCGACATCCGACTGTTGTGGCTAATCGATTCTCCGACACCACTCAGGCATTCAAAGCGGGCTTGAAGTGTATTCCTAGCAGTTGCATAGCGCACTATTGTTACAAAAATTGTCTTGTGCGTGTACGTGAATGTAGATTAACAGGCAGGATAATAACAAAAAATAAATGGCTTTATTCCTCGAAGATTTCAGCAAAAGACTGACTTAGCACAGGTAACAAAACGGAGCAGAACTTGTATAAAGTAACAGCAGAGATCACCAATAAATCTCAGTCGCAGTACTTTTAATAGCACTCAATTGTTTCTCAGTTCACCAGCTTCACTGATGATTAAAGACCAACTGACTACTCATGGTTTGAGAGCTTGCTTTTAAACCTTTTTAGCAGGGTGTGACGTCATGATGTAGGAAGTGGCGTAATCTCTAGAAGGTTCATGAAATTACTGGCTCCCGGCAGAGATAGGACCGCAGTTCAGGATGTTTCTAGAAGCTTCCTTTTCTCGCGAAAGTCGCGAACTTTGTCGCAAAAATGGTCGCGAAATTTCTTGCCAAGTCATCAAGATAAGCATGTGAGGGAAACAACTTTACAACTTCGTAACAATATATCTCCGACAACGCTGTGGCGACGGACAAGTATTTAGCTTCCTTTTTGCTTATTATATTCAACAGGCGTCGGAAGGAAATAGGAACAGAATTTGGTGCACAATTACTCTCCCATTTTTCTCTCTAATTGATTGCCCGAAACCGAGCGACCGGAGCAGTGTTTACTAATCAATTAGTGATAAAAACCCGACGTGTGCATTGGGCTATAATTGGTTTTTCCAGGACCAAACAACCGGAGGTCGGTTAGGCGTAGAAGTGGAGATGATGGTGACGCGTCATATGCCATCCTTGTTTCCTGAATACGACTCAAATTTACAAAATAGCGCTCGTGTATGTTCGAATCAAAACATTAATCTTGCAAATAAACAAATTCTATCTAAAATCCTAATGAAAATAAAATGGCACTATCTTTTCAAATGAATTTAGTCCCAAAAGAAAACGGTAAGGATATATTTTTTTAATCTAATGGAACTACAGCATATATTTATAATAACTATTTCAATAAGATTTCTGATGCTCTTTTCAGAAGAACCCATTTGTTCTAAAGGAATAGCAATAATTGAAATTAAAACAGCTCTCAGAATATGATATTCACAGCAAACATGGGACAAATCTTTAATGAATTAGAACTCAGAACGAAACGATTGCGGAAGCTTCATTAAGTTGGAACAATGGAAATGGCTGGTAAAAAAGGATTAACACAAATATTTCTTCGTAGAGTTTTCGGGAAACAAAACCTTGATTTATTATGTTAGATTTACAAAATCTTGATTTCTCTGTTTCGCGTTATAGAATCTATCCAGTCCTAACCTCGTCTTCCAAATATGTAACCAGAAGTTGATCTCAAATGAACGAAAAACTGAAGGGCAGAGAGGTATATATTGAGATTGAACAATAGAACTATGTATCTATTCTATGTATTCATTTTTACTTTCTCGTATGCGAAGTATACAAAGAGAAAGTATTGTAATCGTCAAAAAATTCGAACTCGAGATTTTGACGAATCTCCACGTTTTAGACCTAACTGAGTCCGAAAAACACAATTTTGGAATTATGTCTGTCTGTCTGTGAACACGATAACTCGAAAACTATTAGAGCTACGGGGATGAAATTTGGTATGTGGTCTTTAAACATAATTTGTAGGTTTCCATCAAATTTTGGTCGAAATCCGTCAACGGGAAGTCTATCTGTCTGTATGTCCGCGGTCATGTGAACACTATAACTCAAAAACTTGAATAACTAGATGGATAAAATTTGGTACACAGTTTTATCGTCATGAATGTTGGCCCGTATTAAATTTTGGGCCAAATCCGTCAAAAAGGGGCGTTCAAATTGCATATTCAATTTCTTTTAATCCGATTCTCATGCGCAAAGTACTGGTAGCAATCTGTTATTGTTGTAAATTTTATTTACAACAATAAATAATTTTCTCAATTGTAACAAATTTTTTATTGTTGTAAATAAAATTCAAACCGATCTCATTATTTCAGCAAATCTTTTATTTACGAGCTTTTGCAATTGTTACAATTGTGGTAGTATAAATTGTTTTCTTGGGAATTCAATTCCAAAGCAGAATTTTCGCTTTAGTATTCATTTCATTCCCTATTTTATCTCACCTGCTTCAAAGTAATTTTTTTTTGAAACGTGGCAACATATATTTGATTTCAGGTTTGTTTGTTTTTTGTTTTACTTTCTCGTATACGAAGTATACAAAGAGATACATTGTAATCGTCAAAAAAAATTCGAACTCGAGATTTTGACGAATCTCCACTTAGAAAGTATACGAGAAAGTTTAGGGGAGACCACTCCCGCTGGTTATTCTTTACGAATTATTTAACTGAGACTACAACTATAATGATTTTTGAAAGAAATTTATTATAAAACTTTGAATGAAGGAAGCATTTTTAACTAAAATTTGGTATAATCCATTGCACGTATATGCACTATCTGCTTAAGTATTTTTTCATATAAATCATATAAAAATACATAATTTATATTTTTGTCTGTATAGTTGCATAAAATTCTGTGGCGTTTTTGAGCACATTGAGATTAAAGAGAGATTGAAGAAATTACAATGAATAGCCCGTTGAAGAAATATTGCATTATAATTTCAGGAAATATAACTTTCTTTTCTTAATCTTTAAACTACTAAAAGTAAGTTGTTATTAATGACTCCAGTGTTTTGACTTAATATTTCTCAATGTGAGAAATATAAAGAAATGTGCAGCAGAATATGACATTCCCATTTTTCATATTTTTAATAAATTTAAACCCCTTACCGAGCGAGGCGGTCCCGGGGGGTCTAAAAATTTCCTCTTAACAGCGACGAAGGCCGGTCTTATTCGGTTGCCTTCTTTTGAGGGGAGGTTCTGAGATCGCTTAGGAGATAAGCGCCGTAGGGGGTCTAATTATCCTTGCAAACCACAGCTCATTTCCGTGCGCCTTAAGGGAAGGTTATAGAAGGGAATGGGATGGTGGGAAGAATGACCACCTAGATTAGGAGAGTCCATTTCATGTCGTTTCCCAAAAAAACTCCCGGTTTTAAATTAGCTAGAAGAAAAAAGTTGCCTCGGGACTAAAGAGTTAAAGAAAATTTTAGCGAAGCTTATAAATTTATTTTATCGTTAAATTATAAAACTTTAATATCCGAACACGTTCGGAGCACTTTGTTTAAATTGTGAAATAGAAACACCAAAATATGTTTTTTAGATTGGAGTGTAATAAAGATTAATATTAGAGTATGATTTTTTAGTATAAATTATTATAAATTTACAAAAATCTTGAATTTCTGCGGCTTTTAGAGGAAATTCCCAAAAACTTCAAACATGCTAGAGGTCAAACTTTTGTAATAATTCAAAAACAACTAATACTAAAATACACTACATACTATGGACTAGTGCTTGTACTAGAATCTTAACATTCTTTGGATAAATAACAATTTTAGATCTAATCGAACAATCATTACAAGATTTTCAGCAAATTTTTTATGTTATTTTTCAAATAAAAGACCATAATTAAAACAATATTGTTACAATATACATTATTCTAGTGCATTCACTAGAGACACATTTGAAGAAAGAGTTCACAAAATTTCAGAACAATCGAATGATATTATCTTGAGTTATCATGTTTGAAGTGTGGAAATTATGCATAAAATCTAGTTTTTAGAAAAATCAAATTTTAGCTTAGCCACGCGCTAAATTGATCTAAACTTTAAAAAACTTCCTAAAAATATAATAATATCATATCAACTTGAAAAAATACAGTTTAAAAGAATTTTTGACAGGTTTCTGTCTCTTTTAATGAAAACTTCCGGTTAATTAAACGCCCACTTCCGGTTTTCGGTTCGTTATAAAACAATTAATATCTCATCTTCTAATTAACGTACCGACAAAAGTAAATATGTTTTAGAAAGGTAAATGAATGAACTATCCAAAACATCAAAAATTAAAAAATGGGAATTTTGGCCGAAAATCGACTTTTCAACGTGTTCGGATACCTTAAAGATTAAAATAACAGCAGTTTATTTGACTAAATCATTGTTTCCCGACCTTTATTTCCTTGCGTATCCCTTGATTAATCTTTATATTTTCGCGTACCTCTACTGCTACATCCTCCTCCCACCACCAACCATCCTTCTATGCAATGAAGTTTTTACGAATAATGTTAAGAGCTTAGATTGGCTTTAAGAGTCAAATGACTCGAATTTATAACATTTGCTGGACTTATGTTTTATTTCACATTGTATTGGAATTTAACAGTAGTATAAGTTTAACGTCAAAACAAATGGAATCAGTATTACAATAATTTCGCATTAACTTATAAAGATAGATAAAAATTACACTCCTTAATAATCAACTATTCAAGTAAAGGAAAATTTCAGTGCGATCGTTGAGCAATACGGTTCTTGCGGAAATAAAAATCTGTAACTTTCTTAATTCCTTATGTTTCCTTATTTACGCCAATACCAATTTTGATTTCGCGCACCGCAAACTAGTCCTTTGCGTAACCCCAGGGGTACGCGTACCACAGGTTGGGAAATTCTGGAGAAAATAAACTACGTTGTTAGTAATTTTTATGACTACTTTAATTTCAACTTTTGTTATCATTCAATACTAAAAGCGTTTTTCTGACACAAATTATCAAAGACGATTATGAAGATGGCGAATACAAAGAGGAAATAGTGCAATTTTCTCACTGACTTAGAAATATTACAGTAATTTTTATTTCTATGTTCCATCTCTAGATTCCAACAGTAGATCTCTTCAGCAGCAAACGTTTTTTTTAAATTTATGCACCTTTTCCACAATTTATTTTTATGCAGACTGGCATAGCATCCCACAATTGGTAA
>BGPR01028298.1:0-20065 GCA_013235015.1 Araneus ventricosus | reverse complement strand
GGTTGCGGGTTCATCAGAAATTCTTCAAGTGAAAAATGTGAGCTCTCTGATTTCCATACTTTTAACAAGCAAAAAATATTTTCGGTTTTATAATATTTGATCATCATAGATTAATTATGTAGCGTAGCTGTAAAAGTGGTCATCTCCAAAAAATAAAATTTGGGGAAAAGGTGGATTTTCTATCATATCTACCTGAAAATGTGGTTTCAAAAAATCTGAAAGACATTCGAAGTGTCTCGACAGTTTATTTCAGTATGAAATTCAATAATGGCAAGGTATAAGAGGAAGAGATGTATGGTTAGGTACATAAGTTGTATACATAAAACTATATTTAGCTTTTGAATAGTACGTTGTATAATAGTGTGTTTATATAAATCTTTGTTAATAGTATAACATTTTTTTTTCTTTTTCTCTCATATTGAGATGTTTTTGTGATATTCCCCTTTCTCTTTTGTCCAAAAATTGGCTTCGCAGAGGGTTGGTACCACAAAATCTAGATTAATGCGACAAACAGTCCCAAGTCTGGTTTGCTATTTTGATTGTTGGAATTTCCAATAGGGTTGTCTTTTTCAAGTTTTGATAAGTATTAATGCTAACAGTATTAAGTCAAATTTTCTATAATTCGAATGTATGATTATGGTTAGGGTAATTTAAATTAATTTTAATATTTGTATATATTATAATTATATAATGCATGTTTATGTGAATTTCTAATTGACGTATATAATTTACTATATATATATATATAATATATAACATCTATACGCTTTTACCGATTAACTGAAGTCTTTCCATTTTATTTCAAATATTATTGATTTTCATGACATTGATATATTTTCCACAAATCTTCTTGAATTGCAGCATTATTGCGCATTCGTTGCGTTTGTGTTTTATATTATTTTATATATCCCCCTTTTATTTATTTTCTTTTTATATAAGTTCTCTCTCTAAGAACTCTCGGCATTTTCTTCCCGCAGATTTTTTTCTTGACATTTTGTATTATGAATGTTTATGTTGATTTTGTTGCTTTTATAATTCTGTTATGATTGTTTCTTATTTGTTATATATAATATAAATCCAAATATAACTTGTATATAATCATACAGAAATATATATATATATATGAGTGTGTGAGCTTGTAGTCGTTTCCATGGTATATTGACCGTTCATGTAGGGGCAATGGATGTCAGCCCCTTCGTGCAGCTATTGTAAATTCATTAAACACAGATAAAACAATGATAAATCGTAAAACGTCATGAAATAATATATTTATTAATTTATTTATATATGAAGGGCGCAAATTAAATTTACTTACACCCCACCCTAACCTTAATTTCAGAATTACTGCAGCTATTGTCACAGAATAGTGCCTAGGAACAGTAAAGTGACTATGTGCTACGCCATACGACAGCTTACAGCGCTACCTTTCAGCAAACTGAGGAATTAGAGTTCCTATCTCGAGAACGAAGTGATATACAGAAAAAAAGTCAATTACAAAGTTGTCGAACGTCATTGATTTAATGCAAAAAGACACCTTGTTGATATTAATGCTAAGAAAAGAACGATTGAAACCTCATTCAGTTGTTTGCGATTTCCAGCACTGTTACATGACGAAATATGTTTGAAAGAGAAGGAAAAACAAACATTCGAATATATCAAGATATCTTTATTTTCAGTTTTCAAATTGCTCACCGACAGCTATAATAGACATTTGGACTCATCTTTGAATTTTAAGTTGCACAATTTTTAGCACATTAGGTGGTACGTTGGGACAAGCATCACTGACACGTGCGTCGTCGGTCATGCAATGTTGGCGGAAAGGTCGTAAACACTTGCCGTCTGAGGTATCTTCACATTGGGATAATTTTTTACCAAGATATAATATTTTATCCTTTCGTTCACGTTTTGTGATTTCAGAGTTTCGAAATCACGAACAAATATATTGTTGCGAACATGCAAGTCGCTTCCCAGCAACGTTAGTCTTATGGTAGGAGTTATGCTGGGGAAAGCATGGAATGACCAGAAGCAGCCGAGGTCAGTGGAGAATGGACCACTGACCTTGGCGACGAGATGAGGGACCTCAAAAATGCTGTAATTTTCTCGATATCTCTATTAGGGACAGAGATCCTGATTTATCCAAATGATTCCATGTCACTTCACGGCCTGTCGGGAAAGCTATAAAAGGACCGTGCTCGGATAACAGTTGTAGTGAGTTTTGATCGCCTTTGAACGTGTTGATCGACTGGAATCGCCTTTGGAGTGCGAACGAATCTCTCTTTGGAGTGTTGACCGCAATGCGAGCTTGTAAGCTGTTATACGCCTAGCGGCATTGAAAGTTCTATTGCTGTTATTATTTGTGAATTCTGTGGGAGTGAATACCATCTGTTTGTGTTAGAAATCTGTACAAGCGCTGTTTTCCCTGTTACCTGCGTTTTGTGTTTTCCGGAATATTCAAAAATAAAACGTCCTTCTCCTTTATCCGGCTTGTTGAACTGTTTTCACCGTACACACACCGAATGAATTACGTAACAATATGTGCGTATGAAGCGTTCTTTTCCTAGTATTTATGTCCACAAGGCTAAATTGATGATCTTCTATGACTTTGTAATAGTCTTTCTTTCCCTATATCGTTCCGTTTTCGAGAATAGAACGCTTATTACGCAGTTTGACGCCAGGTAGCTCTGCAAGCGGTCTTAACCCTCTCATACCGAGCGAGGCGGTCCCGGGCGGTCTAAAAATTTCCCCTTAACAGCGTCGAGGGCCGGTCTGAGGCGGTTGCCTTCTTTTGAGGGGAGGAGAGGTTCTGAGGTCGCTTAGAATATAAGTGCTGAGGGGAATTCAATTATCCTTGCCAGCCACAACCCATTTCCGTGCGCCTTAAGGGAAGGTTATAGCAAGGGTGGTGTGGTGAGGAAAACGACCATCCAGGTTAGGAGACACCAATTCATGTCGTTTCCTTCCAAAAACTCCCGGTCTAAAAGGAACAAGAAGAAAAAAGTCATGTCGGGATTAACGAGTTAATACGCTGTGCATAGCTACTTTACTATGCCTAGACACAACTTTTCTGGCTATTGCGGCAGCCGTTCGGAAATTCAGGGGGGTAAGTATTTATAGTCGGCACCTTGTATACAGGGAGGTTCAAAATACGTGCCCAAACTTTAAGAGTAGGTCAGGCATACGATAAGCTTCCAAAATATATAGGAACATAGGTGCGCAAACGCCATCTGGATGCTGCAGATGGCATTTAATAAAGCGCTGACGAAAATGCCAACATTTTTCTGAATCTTAAACGGTATTTAACTGAAATTTTTATATCTTAAGTCACCCTTTATTATCTGTCTTTGAAGTTGTGGAAGAAAAACCACACTCCGTTTCGCACATGGACAGTAAAAAATTAATTACTACAAATGCTAATATTTTCTCTAATATTCAAGATATTTAATTTTAATACAATGCTTCTCTAACATATTGAAACATATTTTGTAAGTTGCATAAAATGTGGTTGAAAACTCTGCAAATTATAAGCAAAAAAATGCGGAAAATTTTGGGACTTTTTAAAGAAACCTTTATATCTCCCCAAATATTAGTGTAATTTTTTCGAAAATTCATGTAAATATTGCGCACATCACATAAACGAATTGATGAAAGTTGCAAAGCATTGTCAGCTTTCTGTGAAGCGGGTTGGGACAAAATCCATTTTCGTCTTCATCAATTCCACTAAATGCCCTCGTGACCGAACCTTCAATGTAAATTGCGAGTTTAAACCTATTCTTTATCTGGTCGATGTTCGAGGAGATATTCGAAAAAAATGTGTAAATTCCAGAAAGTTTCCACAATTCTGACCAGCTCTGTATTATTTTAAATGTCGTCTGCTGCCTCCAGGTGGAGTTTGAATATTCATGTTCCTGTGTGATTTCGGATATTTATCGTATGCCTGATCTACCATTAAGATTTATTTTATTTTTTTTATTCACCTTGCATAATTATCTATATACATTGCATTGTAATTTATTATAAGAATATTCCTGCTTTGTTTTAAAGTTCACAGTTTCAGTATTAAAAATCGCATCTATAAAATAATTTATGATTATGTTAAACCAAAATATTTGAAAATAGTCAAAATTGAAATCAAATGGTCTCAAAATATTCAACTTAGAGGAATGTATGATAAAAAAAACAACTTAATTTGAAAAACAAATTTTCACATCTCAAATCCGTATAACATACAACATACTATTTCAAAAATAGCACCTATTATTTTTTTAACTAATCAGATTGAATTTATAAAAAATCACAAGGAAATTACCTAATTAGGCCTACAATTTCATACAAAGAAATATCATATTTCAATTACCAATATTCAGAATGATATTTTTTGAGTATATGCATATTTAATACTTTTTGTTGGAAATGTTTTAAACGCAAATTCCTTGAGTTTTTAGATATTTTTAACATACAATAGGAACGTATTTGTGCTGAGTGGGCGATATCTGCAAATTATACCCATATAGAAAAAAATCTAGCTTCCTGAATAAATGACGTTTCTTTAAAATAATTATTGAATCAATTAATAAAAATTTTATAAGAAAGCATTTTATACGTGGTTTTGGTTTTAAATTTTCTGCTTTTTCAATCGGTGGCATTAATTTTTGAAAAAAATTGTTTACTTAAAAATCATTCGCCAAGTATCCGAATTATCACAATTATCATGTTTAAAAAAATTAAAAAGCCATATATTTAAAAGATATTAATATATAAAATATTATAAATTTTATAATATATTAAATATTTTATATATTATAAATATATATAAAATATATTTAAACATGTAAATATAAAATTATAAAAGCTATAAAATTTTATTTTACTACGTTTTGGAGAAGAAAATTCTGTTGAATTTATTTTGAGGAAATTTGTCCGTATTGAAAATGTATGGAGACTTTTATTAAATATATTCCTTTTTTCATCAATAGAAGCCTTTAAATAATTATCAGTATTTTGTTATAATTTTTTTCTACTTTTGAGGACATTTCACTACATTAATTTTTCTTATTGATTTTGAGACCATGTTTACATATCTCATATTTTGTTTGGGGTTAAATTATGTGTCAAGATTGTTTGGTCTTCGGCTTGGTAACCATAGCAACGAGAATGCTTGAACGACGAAATTGGAAAGGCTTCAGGGTGTGAAATCTTTATTAACTGGTGACAGAACAAAAAATGCGAAACCGGGTTTCAAAGTTCATTTATTTTCTTAATACTCTGTTTTCGTATAATTAGAAGACGGTTATTCGTGGTAATATTAATAGGTACATTTTCTAATAATCTTCGGGTTTTGTTTAAAATGTGGGTTCTAATCTCTTAATGTTACTCAGTTTGAAGTAAATGTTATCTAATACATTTCAATATTTTTTTTTTATCAGGTGCATAAGAAGGACAGAAATCGGTGATATTAAACATACTTTAATCTTTTTCTCTTATCTACATCAATTGCCTTCATTCATCAGAAAACTTTTTTCTAAATCTTCCGATGTGGTAACTTGCTTCATACAGAATAAATAAAAACCTGTAGGAGGTTTGATCTTTTGTCTGTGTGGTATATTTTCACTACATGATGTGTTTTGCATTTACTTACATCGTATTGTCAAAACAAATCGACTACGAATTTAGGACCACTTTACATTGACTAATTGTGTTCCTAATTTGATAGAGGTCCACAATATTTTTCAGGACAAGTTACTCGATTTCATTTATCTAGCTTTTGGTTTTTTCTGATTATGGCGTTCACATTCATTTGAATAGACCGACTGACAAACAGTCAGCGTTAAAAATATTTCGCCTAAAATTTGATATGTGAGTAGAATACCGTGTAACAGATTCAATCTATCTAGCTAACTGTGTTTTTGAGTTGCCGAGTTGACATGTTCAGAGACGGACAGCACATTCAGGGATTTCGTCCAAAATTCGATCCAGATATACAATCTGGGATTAAAGACAATACCGCCTCTGTTACATGAAAATGTCGTATGTCAAAAATTGCACACGGCCTCAACATAGGAAATTTTAATGTAAGAATTGGAACCACTAGTGACATATGGCACTTCTTGACAATCTTGAACAATCACTTATCAGATACAATAATTTGGGAGCAGATGTAGCTTACCTATGCAAGTGTTATTGCATCTATAAAATAGGGCCGAAGTGGCCAATTGGTAATCAGATGAAACTACTAGCTACATATGGCACTTCTTGACAACATACAGCAATTATGTAACATATACAACAATTTGAGAGAAGATGTAGCTAACCTATGCAAGTGTTTTTGAATCAATAAAATAGGACCAATTTGAGAGGAGATGTATCTAACCTATGCAAATGTTTTTGCATAAATAAAATAGAAAAATAATTTTGCATCAATACAATATTTTGGCAAATTTGACATCTAGTCGACTAGCTCATTCTGTTTTTTTAAGTTATCGTGATCACAGACAGAAACACAAACGGAGAGGCATAATTCCAAAATTATATCTTTCAGGTTGCTGGAGATCTGAAATCTACAAATACATCAAACTCCTGTGGTTGAATATTTTAACGTCTAACAGTAATTTCTATTTGCATGTTTTGTGTATGAGAAAGAAAAAAAGATTAATGGAAAATACTTTTCTTTCTGAAATCTGCTAAAATTATGATGATAAAACCGCTCATCAGAAAATCGAACGGCATTACAAATGAGTAATAGAAAAGTGTTGGTAAAAAATTCGATGAGGTTGTTACCAACATATAGTTATTTTCAACAAACAGGTTAATTTGCCATTTTTAAAAATAAAAGCAATATTGTCTACTAGAGTCCTTTATTTATAATTTAAAATTAAATTATATTTCTATTTTTCTTCTTCAAAAATAATCAAATTATCTACTACAAACTATGAAATTTCACAAAAAAGAACCCTTAAGACATCTCCTCTTACATTTATTTTTTAAATTTCTCTAATCCAGATTTCTATGTCGATTCTAAGACATCACTTTTTTAATTATTTTTGACGAATTCTCCTGAGCAAAGAGCAGGAAAACAGTGGAAAAAGTCGAGCATCACATGCAGCAGTTGAAATATCAAACATATCTAACTGTATTTAAAATTATTAAGATATTTTATGTTTACAGCTTCATTTTTTATTTATATATTAAGCATAAATATTAATATCATATATATATATTAGTCTCGCAGCTTCATATTTGCCCTAAAACGAAATTTTGGTACTGTGAAATCGAAACCATGTTTTTCACTATGCACGTGAACCGAATTTTATTCCATTTGGGGAGAGAAATTTATACCTGGATAATTTAAAGCACCTCACATTAATTTATGGCCAGTTTGTCTTACAAGGAAAATATTTTAATTTCATTTCCATATTGTTAAATCTTAAAATTTCCACACATCTTAAAAGATAATCTGGAATGGCTTTGTGAATCTTTTTTAATTTTAAAATATGTTGCAACGTCCAGACTACAAAGTGCCTTCGCCATCCACTAGAGCAGGGGTTCTCAACCTGTGGTACACGTACCCCTAGGGGTACGCGAAGGACCAGTTGGGGGTACGCGAAATCAAAGTCGGTAATGGCGGGCACAAAAAATATAAAAGATTAAAAAAGTTACAGTATTTCGTTTTCCTTAAGTTAGTGCGAAAAGTGAAAGTTGTGCTACTCTATAAAACCTACTCTCAAAATAAGAAAAAAAGAAAGCAAAAGAAAACCTGGTAAATGATTGATATTTTGTCTTCACCAGCCCCGATTATGCATGAATCATCAGTGTGTTCGCAAAAGCTGTAGCTTCACTACGCGCCAGTGTGGTATGCTTTTTATTTTTGTTCTTCTAGTTTAGGCTTATCGAGAACAATCCGGAATCCTCTCCAAGATTCTTGTTTTGACGTTTTTATTAAAAGCATGATTAAACGCAGGCATCATTAATTGCTCGATTAGGATGCATAATGAATAACGACTGTTCATATAAATCAAGTTTGTGTTTTAAGGGTGCTTAATTTGTTTTGTGGCACAACGCTGGTGTTTGTAGGCTATGCGTGCTCAATTTGAAGCGCTTATCTTTAGAGTGACTTCAATTCGATATTGTTTGATTTCTCAAAATGGACAAGTGGTTGAAAACTGGAACTATTAAGAGATCGGCATCTAGAACTGAAATTCGAAACACCGATTTGGCAGCTATGGAGATAACTGCGGATCAGAAAGATGATAATCATGCAGAGGCCGACTGATTGCCCTGTTCAGGAAAGAAATAAGTGATTTTGTTAAAAAAAAATACTCAAAACATCAGTGCAGCGATTCTCAACCTTTGAGGCGCGCCCCCTAGGGAGGCTCATAACACTAAATGGGGCGCGCGAGCATATCGAAGAGAAAATAATATTAAAAAAATTGATTAATTTACTGAAAGGAAAGTAAAACAAAATAAATTCAGCCTTATTAAAAAGAAAATGCACATTTACACTGATATAATAAACTTATAAATAGGATTGTATCAGTACTACACAATGATAATAATTAACTTTTCAATGCTAAATAAAAAATGCATTGTTAGTAATTAAAAATGCATTATTATTGTATAATTTTTTATTGAATGAAGGGGAGGGAGCACGTTGAAAATTAAGGTTGAAAATCTTGTCACAATCACTGAAAGGTTGAGAAGCATTAGATCAGTGCGCCTCCGAAGAAGAGAAAATATTCTAACGAATACTTAAAATATGGATTTTCCGCAACGGGTCATGGAGATTGTTCAAAACCGCTCTGCGTTGTTTGTGGAGAGATATTGTCAAATGGCCTTATGAAACCATCTTTACTAATGCGCCATTTAGCTGCTAATTCAACCAGCACCCGATTGTTCAAATTTTTGTATGAAGACATGGGCAGCCTACATACTACGTTACTTTCGCACAGTGGCGAATCCAGGATAGGGGTCTGGAGGGGGCTGAGGCCATAAAAATTTTGTATCCACTTGATGAATGTCAAACCTCATGGTTTATGTAAACCAAAACACTTTAACTTTACAGACTTTACTCACCTGACAATAAGAATCATAAAAACAATACAATACTTTCGATAATTTAATAAAAAATACAATGAAATAACTAGACAAAAAATGTATTCGATCGCGTCGACGCTATAAGTACAAGAGGAATGACTAGAAAAGTTGGAAAATTTTCGAACCTGTCAAGCCAGAGAGCAATATTGTCACGTTTCTACTATTTTTTTAAAGAGAAATTAATAACAAACAGTTATGGTGATTTTAAATAAAATCAAGAATCCTGACTTAGCTCTGGGGTGTGCTGCAGCCCCCGGGGGCCCCCCCCCCCCCGGATTCGCCACGGCTTTCGCACACAGAAGTTAGATGGCTTTCGCGAGGAAATGTACTCACAAGATTGTTTGAACTGAGACATGAAGTTCATATGTTTTTTGAAGATCACCCTTTTACGATGAACTCTAAATTTTATGAAAATGAATTGTTAATGCAGCAGTTTGCGTACTTATGTGTTTTTTTTTAGAAATAAAGTTAATTTAGGATTGCAGAACCATTTTTAAGGTAACTGACAAAATCGAGTCTATGATTAAGAAGGTGAATTTTTGGGAATCCTGTATAAAAAAAAAGTAAAAAGTTTTTGACACTTCACAGCTTTTTATCTGAGAACGAACTTAAGTTAACAAAACAAGTAAAAACTAGTATAATAGCACATTTAAAAGGACTGAAGTTGTCATTCAAACAATATTTTCGGAAGCGCAGTGATGCAGATATGTGGATATTAAATCCATTCAACGAAGCGTTTTTTCAAAAAGCAGAGAAATTAACAATTTCTGAAAAAGAAAAATTAATTGAACTTTCCACTGATTCTTCATTAGAATCTGAATTTTAAAAAAGAAATTTGATTGACTTCTGTGTAGCCGTGAAAGAAGAGTACCAAGAATTCGGTGCTTAAAGCAATAAAATATTTAATACCTTTCACGAACACAGAACTTGTGAAAAGAGCATTCTCGCCTTATACATATATTAAGAATAAATACCGAAATAAGCTTGACGCAGTTCCATGAAATAAGCTCGAGGATCACATTGAAATTGTCTGGCACTTGAATAACTGATTATTACGAAGAGTAATTTTTAGCTAACCTTATAATTAATGTGATCCTTACTACAATACCGTTTTTATTCGTTTTGCCGTTTAACTATTACTGTTTTATAATCAGAATAAAATATGAAATAAAAAATAAGTCCTGCCAATGGAATTAATTCACGTTATTTGACTCTCTTAAGCCTACCTAAGTCCTTAACATTATTGATAAAAACTTCTTTGCATAGACGGAGGATTGGGGGGGGGGGGGTTATGCCAGTAGGGGGTACGCGAAAATGAAAAGACTAATCAAGGGGTACGCGAGGGAAAAAAGATTGAGAACCCCTGCACTAGAGCCAACTGTGAAGTCCCTATCTCACTACGGTAAACGTCGAAATCGCCGTCTTGGGACAACGGTTTCTCGACAACGGTTGGTTTTCGATGTGTCCTTGAGCGTAGGAGTGTGGTCGTCCCACAGAGAAAAAGAATCAGAGGTCTCACTCCGCAATTTCATCAGCGCCCCCACTCGCCATCCAAGGGAACTAGCCACATCGATACCCGCCGCCGTTTCAAACGGAACTCCAAGGTCGCCGCCATGTTAGCTGTGTTGTGTTCGATGTCGATCTTAAGAACAAGTAAGTTTAATACATGTTTCCTAACTTCGATTTAGTTTAAACAAAAAAAAAGTCGATTTAGGTTAATCAAACATTTGTAACATTTAGTTTCACTTTTATAAATAAAATAATGAAGCTTATTTTTTGGTGCAATATCCGTTGTCTAAAACTTCTCATCCTAATGGAATGAGAACTGTTGACGTAATATGCAATATAGGAAAAATGTATGCATTCCTGTATTTTTATAGATTTATATTGCTTCTTAATAATTTGACCTGGGAATAAAAACAACCTTAATAACTATCAATCCTTCTTTGACTATTGCTGTGAAAATATTTATTGTTGACTTTTATAATAATTTCCACGAGCTATAATTCTTTTATCAGTCAAGTTGAAATTATATTTGAGCTTCTATGTTAATATAAATACAGCAGTATATTACAAATTATGTACTTAATAATACATTCATAACTATATTGTAGAAATTAAGTTAAAGTTTTCTAGCATCTTCAGATTATTTTGATTCTGAGTTTTGTGTTATGGAATTTTACAACATGAGAATTGTTATTCTTTGTGCTGAAAGTTAAAGTAATTTTGGGTTGTGTGTTAAGTATTCTTAGTTATATCTTATACAAATCTTTCTAATTTAAAAACGATCTGTTGTGAAATGCTATTAGATGTAAGAGCTGACTAAGAATATCTGTAGTCTAGTTAATGTTACACTATTTTATTATTACAATGTTATAGGGTAGATGCTTCAGTTTTGGCCACATTAAGAGAAAATTTGAATTTTCAAAGTGGATGACTGGCTAAAGCTTTTTAAGTCATACTTGCACTGTTCTTTAGTAAATTTTCTTGCCTTTCTGTTAATTATAAAATCTTTCTCTGGAAAAATTTATATTTTGAGTTGTGAATAAATAAATAATATATCCCAATTGTTAATATAAGTTGTCCCATAAATACTTTATCCCAATTTGTACCAGTTTTGGCAATCTTGCACCTGTTTTGGCCACATTAATATCATACTATATAACAGGAAACAATGAATATTAAGCAAAAATAAAGCATTTTTATGCAGTATGTATTTTATTACATTATTTTCATATTTTACAAACCACTTTTTTTATTGAATTTGTAGAAAAGTAAAATAAAATGTACATTAGTTGATTTTAGCTGTAAGTTTGAGTTAAAGAGGCAGGAAGCAGAAAACAAACATTTAACTTGGTTGGTAATATACATGTTGTATAATACTTGCATAAAAATTTGTTTTTTTTAAGGGGGGAGGGGTAAATTTTTATGCAAATACTTAAAGCATGCCTTTAGAAAATTTTAAAAAATGAAGTTTCATCAGTATCAGTATTGTACACCTGTTTGGGATTATCTAAAACACTCGTTTCTTCACCTAAGAGCTCTTCGACTCCTTAAACCAAGTTTGGCTTTCGTCATCTATGATATTTGCCTGTGTTTTATTAAAAATCTCTGCCTTACAACTACTTCTTGGATGCTATTATATAAAAGGATTATATCACTTTCTGCCTGGCCTTCCATTTTGAAACTGACATTCTATTTTACTGGCCTGGATATCTTTTGAATAGATCAAGATCAAGAAGTTTGTCTTTGACAATTGAAAATCCCATTCTTGCAATTCCCAAAATCTATTCTTCCAACTGATTTTTTACCTCAATTCTTTAATACTGCATCAGAATTACCATGCCCACCATAGCCGGAAAATGATGCCCTTCACTGTAATTATGCGATGCAAAGTGGAATTAGGCATTCCATAAACTTTGCTAATCTTTGCTGCAGGCTTTCCATCTTGATTGTCTTTAATTGCATTTAAAACTTTAGTTGGAGAGTAGCAAAATCTTTTGATGGAAATATCACCTGACTTCTTCTATTTAAATTGGAATTTTTGCTACATAAAATCTAAACAAAACTAAATTAGTTACTTTTATTTTATCCTGATATTCTTAAAAATATTTTATGAGTAAAAACATAATAACAAACCATGTGGCCAAAAGTGGAACAAGTGTTGTACCCCTTTTTTCCACATGCATGGCCAAAAGTGGTACAACACTTGTATTATATATTATTACAATGTTACATCAATTTATTTGCTGCTATAAGTATGTATATATTATAAATAAATCAGTACCTTTATATAACATCTTCTATTTGCAAATTTAAATTCCATTTTAAGAAGATATTTCTTATTAATTTTTATTAATAATGTAGAGATTTTCCAGATGAAAATTTCATACTCTTTTGTATAAATAAAATATAGAAAGCTTTTCTGATAAGCATCTTAGCTAATATTTTATTTAGAATACCAAAATATTTTGATCTATTTTAATTATCACAACTTGAGACAAGAAAGTTAATTTTATTGTTAATGACTTAGAATTCTAATTATTAGTCTTGGTTAGAGACCATGTTAAGTGAATATTTTATTCATAATAATGCATGATAATTGAGTAATGTTTTTTATATAAAGAAATTTATGTTATAGAAAATGGAATTCTAGTGGAATTTTATTTGTCCTTTCAGGCAGTTCGAGATTTTTGTAGCTGCAGATTCTACAGGATGACGAAGTTGGACAGGAGTTTTAAGTCCTGGTAGGAGTCACTCTAGGAAAGAAGGGGCATTCTATTATGTCCCCCTCCAGCTATTGATTGGGGCCGCTGTGGCCTAGTGGCAGGGTCTCGACATCGGGACCGGAGGGTCGCAGGCCCGAAACCCGATTCCATCGAAGATTTGCCGTGTATGGGGCCTGTTGCACGCTAAATCATACGCAATGTCCAAACTCCCTCCCGTTGGTGTTGCGCTGAAGTTTTGAGAGGGGGTACCAGCTCAGGTGTCGTCCTCGTTATCTGACCGCGGTTCAAAATTACGAGGTCCATCCGTAAATAGGCCCTCCTGTTGCTTCAAAACGGGATGTTAATATAACCTAACCTAATCCAGCTATTGATCTTTTTAAAAAATTACACTCCCTTATATTGAGTATTTTTATACTCTATATCACAAATAAATCTGGCTTCTAGGCAGTGTTTGTTAGAAATGTTATGTATTAACAATGTTGTGTACTTTATTATGCTTGTTCAATAAAATTGTGACATTATATTTTGGGGTTTTTTTCGGCATTTTGTATTATAACATCTTGTTACAAAAATCAATGAATGTATTTAATTTGTTTTCTGGGTTGAAAAAATTAATGTGTATTGTTGAAAAATAATTTGTTGAAGTTTAATATATTCTAAAAGAGATGGTGTAATATTAACTTAATCAAAAAATTTAATATCCTGCAGAGTTTTTTAAAAAATTGAATTTTCTTTATGAAAATAACATTCTATTAGTTTTTAAATTTTGGAACAAGAATGAATGTGTATTTATTAAAAATCAATTTATTGTTGAATTTTTAAAGTATTCTGAAAGTATAATATTAATTAAAACAACAAATTTAGTTTCCTGTAGAGTTTAAGGAAACCACAAGTGAATTTTCTTTATGGAAATTACATTTTATCAATATTCGTATCTTGGAAAAATTAATGTGAATTTCTTAAAGTAATTTTTCGTTGAAGTTTTAACATGTTCCAAAAGAGATGGTATAATATTAGCTAAATTAATAAAAATTAATTTCCTGTTGGTTTAAAAATATTTTATGATCTGAAAGAATTTTTCTTGAAAAAGAGAGAATAAATGAAATTATTAATATGAAAAATAGTTTATCTTCTTAAATTATTTATCCAATGGTTAAAAATGATTGCTACACTTCAAATAGGCAATTCAACTTTTTTTTTAATGTTTTGAATGATGTTTTATATTTACTTTTAATTTCTGTATCAAAGAAAAGGCTAATTTAATGAGAATAAAAAAAACGTTTTATGATTAGAATAATTATATAAACAATAATAAACGGCATTATTATTAAAACAATGTCAAATTAACAATATATATATATATATATAAAATAAGCTATTCTTAAATTTAATAATCGTTGAAAAACGAGTTAAATATCGTATAAATGCCTATTTATTGTTTACATCGTTGTCATGACGAAAGGGGGAATGGTTTTATTTACAATCGCGTCGCAGTGACGTCACGCTGACGTATTCTTGTTAGTTCCCTAGTCGGCCACAGATGGCGTACTGTCTATGTGAGGTGTAATGTTAAAAAAGTTGCCATTAAGGTCTATGGGAGTGAGACCTCTGATTCTTTTTCTCTGTGGGTCGTCCCTTCTTTACGATATGGCAACCCTAGAGAAAGGGATGACAGTTGCCATGCGCAATTGCCTTTTAGGCGATGTAAATAATTTTTTTTCTTTTGGTGTTTGTATTTTCGCTGTCCTTTTATTTCCGCTTTTTCAGTGTTTAAAAGTTAAACATTGTTTTTAAGATGTTTTCAAATGTCTTTAAGATTCACTGATTGCAGTTTTTTTTTCATTTTGTCTGTTGTTCATTTTGTGACTGGCCTCTGTAACTAGAATTTTCTCTGTAGTCTGCTTTTCTTATTAATAAATAATAAAAATAGTATTGCAATAGTTGTAGTAATGTTCATATGTGAATAAGTCAATAATTGTATTAGTAGTGTTATATCTGCAAGAAATAAAATTCACTTTATAGAAATTAATTTTTGCTTATTGAATTTTCAAATCAGCATCATATATAAAGCAAATTAGCATAATATATAAAAGTTTTTTCTTCTTATACTACATGATTGATAGCTTTAAAGCTTAGAAATAGAAAATAAAATATTGAAAAAAATTGATTACACCTGGATCTAAATTCCTTACGTAATATATTAAATGGATTTTTAAATTGCTTAAAAATAAGCATGAATGGTTAAAAAAAGGAGATAGTTAAGTTGAAATTCAAGAAATGAATTCTTGCTTTTGAATAAAATGCACTCATTTTTTATTCAAATATACTCATTTATATAAGTACTTGGCAAATATAATTTTTAAATAGTTCATTTTTCCCATATGCATTTTTATATCACTCTTCAGCGATTAGTTGTCTTATTCGACACATTTTATGGAATAATTCATTTGAAGATTGAAATGTGCGATTAAATAAACTGTGATTGACTTTTAACATTTTTTAGTAGGCTTCATTTCGTGAAAAAACAAATGAAAGAAAGCGGGTTTAACAATTTCATTACAAAAATATTGAACTAAAATTAGCTTATATCAAACCAGTTATTTTAAACAACAATAACCTAACATAAATAAGTCCAAAGGTTACTATTTTATAAACATTTACCATTACCATATTTTGCAATAGTTCTAACTAAGTTTAGTAGTAATTTAGAATTTTTCTTTGAAAATTAAGAACTTTAATTTTTTTTATTTATTACAACTTTTTCCACTCAATGCACTAAAAAAACCTTCATAATTCTGTTTGCAAAATAAACTTTTTGGCATTAAAAAACCATTATTAATTCTATTTGCCAAATATAATTTTTTGCATCCATGGCAATGGCGAAAAGACGATTATGAAATAGTCTCTGTGTAGCCAACTTTAACGAAAATCTCGCCTTAGTTGTGAGCGATGTCACTAGCAAGTCGGACCTGATTGGTTCAGTTATTCAGGACGGCGATCTTCGGCGGGAGCTTTTCAGCAAAAGGAAAAAGGTCCGACGTCGCTTTCCGAACTAATAAAACCGGTTCCAAGGAACTAGCAGTATGACTGCTGTAGCAAAACTACGAAAAATCCCGTAGTGAGATAGGGCCTTGACGGTTCACTGGAGCCAACGTCGGCTTCCCCCCTCGGAGAAACAAACTTTCTCTATTTAAGACTGCCCCTCCCCCAGCGAAAGAAGAAAAAAGATTTTGTCGATCGTCAGTTGATTCAAGGTTGTTGTTTTGACCGGACGTCGCGGAAATGACCGCTGACGAATTTGGACTGAATGGTTCTATTATCTTTCAATAGATGGACATTAATTTCGCTCGTACATTATGTATACCAAATGTAAATAGTGCCTAATAACCAAGATGCCATTAAATAAAATTTAAATTAAGACATTGTCTAGTCGTTTGTTATAATGTGTGACCTTAAGATACTTTGGAATGAAATATAAAAATTTTTATCCACGTACACAATTTCTAAATGCTTCGAAACCGAACTTTTTGAGCACAAATTTAGGTTTCTAAAAATAAGACAACAAGAAAAAAATAGTTAATTCTTATTCCGATGAAATAAAAGACCCAAACTATTTTCGTCTTTTATTCTTTTAGTCTCTCCTTAGATAAATTGGTTAGAACTTCGAGAAAAAAACAAATAAACCTGGATCCCTTCGGACCAATTGAGACCTTCGATTGAAACTTTTTATCTCATTTTTTTTATTTGTGTGGCTTAAGCAATTACTTCGGAGGACTTATTTCTCTTTTTCTTTAAGGTTTTCAACTCGGTTACCATGGAAACTTTTATTTGTCAATTACACAAAGGAGCGAAGGTCCAAACACAAATCGAGGTAATGTTCCACAACTTGAAGGTGACAGAAAAATGTGGATTATTCTTCTCGTTAAAAAAATCGTGAAGTGCCATAAAACAGCTTAATACTTCAGTTTTTTTTTTATTTTGCTTAATAATATTATTAGGGTAGTGAAAAATTTTTTAGCCCTAAAAACCGACCAATGACAGTTATAGAGAAGGAAGAACCTGTGAGTCCTTTTTTTCTTACTATCCAGTGTTGATAAGAGAGGAGATGTGTTCCTGTATTTTTAAAACCTTTTATTTAACTTGACTTGCTTTTTGCTTTCAAAGATTAAATTTTGCACTCAATTTTTTCCTCACTTCCTGATATGATAAAGTGTGGTGTAGTTTATTTTAATTAATGTTTATTTTCGGCAAATAATTCCCTTATCTTTTTGTTAAGGCTCTTAAAAATGTCTTTGTTGTAATTCTTTGTCTAAATTACACGAATTGTTTTTGTTCTTATGCACTTTTGAACTCTGGACTGCTAGCTTCCCTTTTTAACTGTATACAACCCCCTTGCAGACTATGACCTTTTTCCTTCCACTCTTACTGTGTATATTCCCCCTTTCCCATGAGAAACACACGTGTTTGTTTGAATCGCTTAATTGCTTACTTCACGTTTTGAATCCCCGTTGAGGTTTGAAATTGAAAATTCTTTCTGTGGTCTTCCGCTCTTTTGTAGAAAACGGTTTGAACCTTCTATTACTAGGAGGGCCAATTTCCTGTTTCCGCCAGTTTTATGACTCTTTAACCATAAGCTTGTAACGGGCCACCCAAATTTTACTGTCCTGACGCGACAAATTGTCTGTTTTCACACAAAGACCTTTTTCGAACCCTGATAGTGATTAATTACCCTTTGGACGGGTCAGGGCAATACCTACCCTTTTTCTAAGAAACCTTGACCTCCAATCAGAAGAGTTTTTTAGCTTCCCTTATTGGCTATCTGCAAGTCTCTGGGGCGTGCACAAAGGGGTTGCTGGACCTGCTGGCGAGTTTCTGAGGACTGTTTGGCGTCTTGGCGCAACTAAATTAATTTTGGTTTCTATGCCTTACCAATGAAAAAAGCTTGACGTTGGCACTGGAAGGAGCGATGAAGGTAAAGCTTGGCACGACATCTGCTTTTCGTATAAGAGGGAGAGTGCTTGACGGAGAGAGGGAGGACGAGATTTTGGAAGAAGAAAAAGACAAGACTTTGGAACAGGAAAAAACTAGATTTTGGATTCTGGCAATGAACTCGGGTAAAACTCTGATGCTCGACGGGTGGAATGATAACTGCCATTAGCGGACTTGTAACGAATGGGTGCTAAGCAGAGGCCCTTTGAACGATCCAATATTTCGGCTGCATGATAACGGCAGCTTGAAACTGTTTGCACGCGTCGAGGCTGCAGATTCGTAGAAGGTGAATCCTGTGTGTCCGGCCATGGCTGGCCCCTTTACCTCGGAGTGCTGGACTGGCTGCCACTTCTAGCAGTGTAAGCGGCTCTGAGCAGCGTGGCCTTTTCCCGCCAGAAATTTGACCAGACAACCGTCCATGCCTGTTTGTTAAAGCATGAGTCCTGGAGCCATACTACTGAAGTGCCTGCTGACTTCTCCATGCAAGTCTGTCGAAACCACCTGCAGATGGGAGCTGATTGCCACAAGGTTTAGTGCCATGGATGCCAGCTAGGAGAGAGTGAAACATCCACAATAAGGAGTCATGAGATATATCAGAAGTGATCCGAGACTCGCCCTGCCTGCCAGCTCATTTTGTGTTTCTGTCCCGGACCCCCAGCCCAACCTTCTACAAATGATGTCCTCAGTTAAGTCTCTTTTCTTTTGATTTGATATTGAGAAATTTAATTTAAAGGTTTTTAAATTGGTAGGCTAAGAGCCACAGTAATTTAACTTTCGGATATGAAAATTTTATGTGATGTGCTGACGGCTCACTCGAGTAATGAATGTAGGATGATTTAATTTTTTTTACTAGTATGCTATGCCCTGTACATAGGAAGTTGCTTTTGTGAGTGAACACTTATATGTATGTAATACTGTTGTGAATTTGGTATGCATTTTAATATGTGTGTTGAATTTAGATAACTACCATTTCAAGCATTTGCATACTAACTACATGTAAACTACCAGCATTAACTTTAAGTAGGGATTTTCAGGACTTTTATTATTTTGGTCGGATAGAAGACATAGTACTGATAAGAACTCTAATTAACCTGTCTTTGACCTTTTATCCAACTGACATGTGTTTTGAATCCAGAGCAACATTATACTTGCTGTGTAAATCCCCACCAAACTGCATTCACATTTTTCTGGAATTCTTAAATAAACTGAAATTAATTTCTAGCACAGTTTCTGTCATTTGTTCATGCTTGTGTTTTATTCTCACTCAATGTGTCCTAACAGATTTACCAGGTCTGGAATTATCTACTTATAAATTTATGTCTGTGTAATGTTACATCCTGGGGTTATTGCTAAAATATTTTTGAACACAACGCGGATTGCTTAATTTACTTGAATGAACTTTATATAAGATCTTTTATTTGGATCCTGATTGCATAAGCTCTTTTAGCTGAATTCTAAATTAAAAGTAATTAAGCTAATTAAAGTATTGAAGATAAAAAACCACACGACAAAAGTTTTTAAATTTCCAGCATTTCTATAATCTCGATGGAAAATACTGTTTTAGAATTTTCGCAACATATTTATCTACTAATCCATTAATATAATTAAATTTTGATTCCTTTGAAGTGGTGCCATCTGTTAATGAATTTTGGAAAGGAATTTATTTCAAGATTCTATAATAAATTCCATGAAAAATGAATTTCAAATTAAAAACTAAAAAGTAGAAAATAATTGAAATATTAAAAAATTTAGCTTTGAAG
>BGPR01028297.1:1920-20066 GCA_013235015.1 Araneus ventricosus | reverse complement strand
TCAAGTATTCATACCTTTTTTGATATTTTTAAAAATAAAAAATAGAGATATCAAAGCTTTTTAACGTCTTTTTTTTTAAATTTCTAAAGACAAAATTTCTAGAGACAAAAAAAATTTGAAACATCAAGACTTACAACATCTTTTACCGGTTTATTTCTATAAGGGCATCCTGTATAAATCATTTGCATTTTCTGAATCATCCCTCTTTGACTTTCTTTCTTACAGTTAAAGCACTTTTCGACCGTTGTGAAGCACTCAATTGTAAACGTATTCCAGAAGAAATTATGACACTATTTAGCAGGGTGAAACATTTGACAAGTTTAGCAATTTGCTTATAACTGTTCTCTTAATCTTATTAACCCCATGCCAATTACGCGGAAGGTTAACAATAATATGTCTCTACTGAAAGGTTCTTTTTCGAACGGAAAGTCAATCGCCAGTCCCCAAGGACATAACGTTTTAATATATTAAAACTTCCTACTTGTTTTTTATTCAATTATTTATTATGACAAAGAAGATGTCTGTCTTTCTACAGTAATGTCTCGGAGATTACTGATAAAATAACTACTCAAATTTTCTGAGTATTCAGATACAAGTTCACTACTTATGGGTTATTCAATTTAGAATAATCAGTAGGAGTATTCTCTTCTCGACTTTTACGTATACATAAACAATACGGCTTGTTTTGGGTTTACTTTCGTACAATTGAGAAGAGAAACGTATAAATTTTCGATCTCTTCTTATTGATCGATTGGATATAAAATTGGACACAGGTCTGCAACGCCACATTCTAAACAGCATTGATCTCGCTCGTGTTTATGAGTTATCGCTTTCACATTTACACGGACAGACAGACAGACTTCTCATTGACTGAATTCTTCCGAAAGTTGAAACAGATCTACACTTTAAGTACAAAGACAACATACCAGACTTTATTTGTGTGGCTCGTACCATTTTCGAGTTATCGTGTTCACAGACAGACAAACATAATTCCAAAAATTACATTTTAGGACTCAAGAAGGTCTTAATAGGGGAAATTTGTACAAATCTCGAGTTCGAATTTTTTGACGTTTATAAAACTTTCTATTAGTGCACATGCGAAAAAAAGGAAATATGTACTAGCCGCCTTCGGTGATGATCTATTAATCCGCATCATTAATAGCCTGTGATTGTGCTTGAAACTTGGCGACATAAATTGGCGGTTGTAGAGGCTGAGGCACACTGTCATAGTTTTATTTTTCTATTTTTCTCGAAAATAGAGAATTGTGGGATGGAGGCGACCCTTGATTACATATCTAAAGATCATACGCTTCCATATTAAAGAAAAATTGTCGAAATCGGTCCAGTGGTTAGGGCTGAGGAAGGGTCTCATGGTTTGACAATTATTTTTAAAATATAGATTATGGTAAAACCGATTGTGACGATGCGAAAGTAAATACTATTTTTTATGTAATTTTTACTAAAAATTCATTCTCTTTCTTACCCTACTTCACGCATTAAGCACCTGCTGACTTCAATGTGAAGACGTAAATTAAGATATATTTAATCCTACAGGAGTTGTCATTTCATGCAAAGATTTTGTAATGCAATGGAAAGCGTAATTAATCCTCTCGGACAACGTCGATTTCGCTCTCAGTCCTGCTAATTTAACGGTTTAATAGCGTTCCATCTGTATAGAAGGTCGTTTCGCAAATATACGTTCTTTAAAAGTATTTAGTGTTGTTCGTAAAATGCGATTAAAAATGGATCGCTTGTTTTTGTAGAAAAAGTGAAAAATTGCGAACAACTTTATTTGATATTAATTGCTAGCAGTACGCGCACGGCGTTGCCCGTGGAATCAGGACTTCAACAAAATGTAAAAAGAAAAAAAAACTCCCACAATGACATGAAAAAGTTTTGAAAACAAAATCAAAACAAAAGATAGACATTATTGATTTTTCCGCTTATTTTTTTTCGCGATAAACAATATTAAAAAATTGCAACTTGAAAATTATTATACTGCAAGAAAAGTATGCGAGATGAATGAAGATACGTTAAGATACTGCCGAAAATAATAATCAAAATTATTCAGTTGAAAGTCATGACGTATCCTGCGCGTCCGCCAATCAAAATTGCCAGCAACATTCCGAAGAAGTGCCGCGCGAGGAACTCTCTCCCCATAAAAATAACTCTCAACTGCCCGAAAAAAATTAGTTTAAATAAACTTGAAAAGATATTTTAACCATTCTTGTTTTAAATCAGATAAAACCGTTCTACTTATAAGCTGAAAAAAATTCAAATTAATAGTGTTATTAGAAAGTCGGATGAAACAAATTTAAAAACAAAAGTAACATTTCGATGCCAAAACTGGCTATTTTTTTAAATTTCTCAAAATTCAGTAAATTACGATAGAAATTCAAAGTAACAAAGTAAGTAGAAGACAATTTATTTAGGAATGTCCTATAAAAAATTTCTTCTACAAAAAAAACAGTTTTTTGTAGTACTTGCTGAAATATATCGTATGATGTTAGTCATCTGATGGGCGCAACTTTGAACATCATCTGTGACAGCTTCTCTTTTCACAAACGTATATATTGGCGTTAATAAAACACATGTTGTTCACGTTTGTGTGTTTATCCCTAGTGTTCTCTGGAAGCAAGCAGGAGACGTTGAAGTTTCAAACCCAGCTTTGCTATATATTTTTTTTAATTCGTTTCTTAGAATTTTACATTTTTACAGAAGATTTGTGCTGTGATTATTAATAAATCCACATCAAGACAGGATAGCATGATCGAGAACTTACCTTTTTAATTTTTAACAAGATTCTAATTTAGTTAACCCCTTCAGTCGGAATTAAGAAATAATGGAGATAGAATTGTTTCCTTTGGCGTACTGTGTACTACTGCAAAGGTTAAAGCATAAATGAAATTTCAAGCCTGTAGATGAAGAATTAAAAAAGTTACCCCATGTCCGGCATTCGGATATTACCGGATATTTCAACTGTAAAAAGACAAATAAATCACAAAAATTTCACTTTAAAATGGTTGTCAAAGGGTAATAAAATATTGTAGAAACCTTTTAAATGGTGGAAAAAGGATTAAAAACAAGAAATTACTTGAAAAACAAAATTCACCACCTAGCTCCATTTTGGGAAGAACGCTGAGTTTCTCTATTTTTTTTGGAAAAACTAAAATTATTCCATGCCCGGAACGAAAAATTATTCCAACGATTGTATTTCTAAGAAAATCTAGAATAAAATTAAAAAAACAGCATGTATTTTCGTCAATTATTAAATTAATAGGAGCTGTTCAAAGTTGATGTCAGGTACACCGGACACCAGGTCTGAAGGGGTTAAAATCAGAAAACATTTCTCTGGCTTAAAAGAAGTTCCATTAACCCTTTTACGGACAGGCACGGCGTGTAACGTGCGCCACAGTTCAACAATTTCAAGATTGAGGTGTCGGAAATCCAGTTAACGAAGAGGGTAGCGGCTGAAATTCGGGCACAAATGTGTATATTATTCGTCCATTCAAACCCCTAATCTTATTACACTATAAAAAATAAATTTTTGTGTAATTAAATAAGCACAGAGTTTGAAAAAATAGAATGGCTTATAAGGTGCGTCAATCTGATCTGAGTGTTCTAAAAAGTTACCTGTCAGCAAAGGGTTCAATTTCTTCAGCTGTATCAATTTCATTCCAAAAGAGTGGATGTCTCAAAATTTTATGTGTTTCATTTTTTCACTTCAATCCACTATATTGTGTTATACTGTGACATCGTTCTGTATAGGATCTTCCCCATAAATCTGAACGAATCTTCTTCCATGAAACATTTCCTGCATCTTGCTAAAATTCAGAAGCCATGCTTGCTGAATTATTTCAGCATGATTTCATCTTTCGAGCGATGGTACAAAACATCAGGCTGAGTTTTTGACCTTAAACACGTTCTATGTTATAGTGCTTCAACTCAGAATAGCAAGATGTAAAGGTAATATTTCCTGTGAAATGTACCAATAATGTAAAAGGGGCAGCAAAATTGTGTTCTTTGATGCTATCGAACAAAAAATCATTCGCAACTGCTTCTGCATTTTTCAAGCTTTCATTTTCTACAAAAGCATATAAAGAACGTGGATCCAAAAATCTTTCTTGCTGTATTTTAAAGGCAAATATCACAGAAAGGATGAAATGTATCATTTGAACGATAAGACTGCATCTAGTTTCAAAGTTAAGACAACGAAAATCAACTATAACCTCCTCAGACCCGAGACAAAAATAAAAGTCTTATACTTTAAAAAAAGTTGCTTAAATAGTCATTTCCCAGATAGAATGTAGACTTGCAGCAAGTTTGATCTTTCTTGATATTAGCTTGTCATGATAAACTTGATGTGGCAACTTTGAAACTAACTTCCTGCAAAGTAACAAAGCATACTCGATCAACCCACTTGCAAAGCAAGTTTGCTGTGAAGATGTCATGACGAACTTCACACTATGTTTGCAAAACAAGTTTGCTGTGAAGATGTCATGACGAACTTCACACTATGTTTGCAAAAAAAGTTTGCTGCAAAGATGATAGCATACTTAGAGATAATCTTTGTCTCTATTTTTAAGGAACATCCGATTTTTAATAGCATCTCCTAGACCGTCCTTCTTTTTATTAATTCAATAAATCAATAATAATTTGTGAAAAAACTAACTTTTTTGTAAAAAAATAATTTGATACATTTTCCATCTTTTTACTAAATATAGAACTCGCACTTTAAAGAAAACTATATCGCCTTTTTCTTAATGTTGAAATTTTAACGTTTATAAACAAAATTAAACCTTAAAAACAGTCAATGTTTGTTGAAAAATAATAACTTACATTTTCCCCCAATTTAAAAGTACAGTGAAACCTCTCTGAGCGGCCACCCCTCCGTTCCGAGAAAAATTGGCCGCTCAGAGGGGGTGGCCGCTCTGAAGGGTTTTCGTTACAATTACAAGATAATTGCTATAATGCATAATATAAACAACTTACTTGATGCTGCTGCGTTCAGCATGCAAAAAGGTGTATTGTTATCGTATTTTGTTTAAATCTTCTGTATCTTTTTTATACTTTTTCTTTTTTTAACTTTTAATTTATATTTCTATTATTTGTTTCTGTATTATATTAGAAATAGCTGCATATGCGCCATTCTATATATTACAAAGGGTTTTAATTAATTTTTGACTAATTAAGTTATAGTTAATATCTTTGTTAAATCTTGTTAATTATAACTGATAATATAAACAAGTCTGATACATATTTCTTATTTAAAATGAAGTTTGAGACTTATCTAAAGAGAAAATAGTACTTTATTTAATAATTTTTTACATTTTTTGAAAAAAAGGATACAACTTGTGACTGTTTTAAGTTTTTGCCCTTCTCGGGAAAAAACCATTTTTTCAAGTTCGTTTTTCAGTTTAAAATGTAAATCTCTAACCGATGCTTTTGTTAAATGGGATGGGCGAACCCACCTGGCGGCCGTTCAGAGGGGTTGGGTGGCCGTTGCTAGGGGTTATTTTAACATTAGGTCTATGGACCGAAAAATCCGTGCCACGAAAAATTGGCCGTTAAGAGGGGTGGCCGCTATGTAGGGGTGGCCGTTCGAAGAGGTTTCACTGTAATTACTTTTGAACTCTAATTTCATAATTTATACTACTAGCAAAACGTAATTATTAGCGAAAATCGCTCTGTCTTTGACTTCAAATCATATTCTCAACTCAAAATTTAACAAATTAATGAAATCAAGAAAACAGTTAAAAATAAATCGTATGCGCGTTCTAGTAGGGCAATCTATCCTCTCTTCTCAGAGTCTAGCTGGCCGAGAGGTTAGAGCGACAGATTTAGGAAGCGGTAGGTCGCGGGTTCCAATCCGAGTTTGTGTTCATACTTTGTTTTTGCTATAGTTTGACGCCGCAAGTTATGGTTAATTTGACGCGTGGTGACTATCTCGTTTGCGTTCACTTGTTTCAAGCTTGCACTCTTGCCATGTCGACCTTGCCGCAAGCTTGCAGATTTTCAGAGCAAGATTGCTGCAACTTTGCTGCGAACTAAAATTGCTATCTGGGTTAGATCACTTTGAAGTAGAAAAGTGACATTTCAATTTTTTCTTAAAATTTAGGGGGCTAGAGAGCATATATCACATGTGATACATCAGGAACGATGCAAGTCAAAATCAGAATGTCTTAAATTTAAGGACGACCTGTTTCATTGTTTTTTTTATCTTGTTTATTCACACAATATAATAAATGCAAAAAGGCTACATGAAAAATAAGCATAATTCTAGATTATTAATTCGCTATAGGTACAATATTATTATTATTTTACATTTTCATGAAAAGTTTTGAAACAATTCCTCAAAATTTCTCTGTTGAAATAGAAATTTTTTCGTCAGTTCGATCTCGTTCATCATAATCATCATTGCAGTCACTCAAATTGTCATCCATCTAATAATTATCATCTTCATCTGACAAAGAACTTAAATCGGAATCATTGCAATTCAGCGCCTCTAAAATTTCATCAGGAGTCAAATAGTTCAATTAAAAAAATAGTAATCAATTAAAAATTAAGACAGAAGAACGTGCAAAAATTTAAAACAAAAACTTCAACTGCATATTTTGACTAAATAAATGATGGAAAACACCCTTCAAAATCTAAGTAAATGATGAAACCAAAAACAACTTGGAACACATTCACATACGTCATTGAATCCCATTGTATCACATGTGATACAAAAAAGGTTAACAAGCTAGTATGATTTAATATGACACAGAAAATAACTTTAGTTACTGTAAATGAGTAACTAATGCATAACAGAAAAAAAGTTATATTTTAATATTGGTGCAATATTTGTAATTAAGTAATAAAAAGGACTTACTTTGACGTCTAGTAGCCATGTTGTTATTTTGAAAAAACGCGCATTGAAATCATAATTGTGGACACGTAACGCCATCTGTTGACTAGAAGAAAAAAAATTGCAAGATATTTCATTACGTATCGCATGTGATACAACAAGTTTCGGAATGTTAATTGCCATCCATATTTTTTAAAAAAATAACAAACATTTGTATCGCATGTGATACACCAGAACCGAAGAGGTTAAATTGACAGGAATAAATCTGATTCACATATTTCATAATGATTTCCATACATTATAAGTTTTTGTTAGAAAAGAATTTAGACGCAAGAATTGGCAGGAATAAATCTGATTCAAATATTTCATAATGATTTCCATACATTATAAGTTTTTGTTAGAAAAGAATTCAGACGCTGGAATGGACAGGAACAAATCTGATTCAAATATTTTATAAGGATTTCCATACATTATAAGTTTTTGTTAGAAAGGAATTTAGACGCAGAAATTTGGAATTTTCTTTTGCGGCTAAGCACTATTTTAATAATTGATTTATCCATTTTGTGAACTCTTCCAAAAACTAATACAAATACCTCAAACTGTTTTGATCGCATTTCATTGTTTTCTTAAAGTCAATACAAATCGCAAACAATAAACTTATACCGATATTTTTCCTTTTGACAAGCTAAACAGTTAAATAAATCATAAAACCGTTTCAGGATATGAAATTTTTCTCTTTCTACTGCATTTACTCTCAGATAAATTATTAAAATTCGCAGATAATTTCAGATAAGACAAAATCGCACATAATTTAAGAAAATTTAGAAATAATTTAAAACATCAAAAATTTTGTTTTCTCAATTCATTTAAGATCTATTAACAAAAACATTTTATCTGATAGATAATATAAAGCAAAAGCATTAATGAATACCATCAGAGTATACCATCCTCTCTATCCATAGAAACATATTCTTTAATTAATAAAAAATAGCAATTTAATTAATTGACGAGAAATCTTTACTAGAAACTTCCTTCTTCTTCATAGTAATTGTGAGCAAAATTTGAAGAAAATTCATTTAGTTTTTTTTATTGTTGATTTATTTATTTAACGAACAAACCATACTATGAATTTTCACTTTAATTTATATATATTGAATTTTACAACTTCGTGATTGATTCTGTACTCTGTTTGGTTCTAAGCTTGAGACTCAGCAAATGCTCGTCAATTCAAGCCTATTTTTTCTCTCTCTTTTACTGCTTCTTTTTTTGTTGAAGCATCTACAGTACTGTCATTTTAAAATTCCTAGCTTGAAACGCTGATTATATCGATATTTATTTTAGACTAAAATGAAATGTTGCTGATGAAATCGCATTTTGTGGATAATTTGTTTTTCATTTATTTCTCAGCAACTGCAAAATTTGCATTAGCTGAATGTTAGAATAGATATCACTGACAACTCTTCTTGTTCAATGAAACGCGCAAAATTCTTTTAAAAGTACATTTCTCTAGTTCAAATGATAGATAATAAAGGTATATTCTTCTGTAGTATAAAGGTTTGTGTTCCGAGGTCGGGGGTACAACTTTTTATGTTTCCCCATTTGTTTTGTTCCATGTTTGGTTATTTAATAGCTTTTAAATTTATTGTGTATTAGACTATGAATATCAGAAATGATTTTCGCAGTTTAATATTAAATTTCTTTGACTTTAATTAACTTAAAGTCAAAACTTAACTTCTTTTTTAAGTCTTACTTTTAATATTTTTACTTGTGAATTGACATTTCTTATTTTCAGTTTTCATTTCAATCTGCTATTTTTTCTAATGAAAATATCTTCTACTTTATTTTTTTCTTATTTTCAATCTTTGGCTTTTATTTGCATCGTATTATTTATTTTTGCTGTATGAAACTGGGATCCATCATGTGACGTCACATTCATATGACTAATATAATTGTACATGTCATAGTAACTTATAACTAAATATTACACAATATCACACAGTGCGCATGTGCATGTCACTTACTAACTCTGTGTTTATATTTTGAAAAACCTTTTTCCAATTGCAAAAATGCATTATTGGTTTTATAATCCAAAACGGAAAGATAAGTTTGGTTCCAAAACGATTTTTTAAGTTTCCTTTTAACATCGTGAGTTATTAAAAGCATGAACTGCACATTCGAAGCACAATTTTCAAACCTACATAATACTATTTATTGTATTCTTTTCAACATAAAGATTTTTCTGACATATAGATATATGTATATAAGAACTAATTCACAAAAAACTAAAATAATAATCTAATAAAAATAATTTAAGTAAGACTAACTAAATTTATTTTTAAAAATTCTATATAATTTCGATTAGACTTTTTTTAATAATGCGTATGAACACGAATGATTCTAAGATAAATGAAAACGATATTGAATAAATTGGCCAAAAATTAAAAACAAAAAATTAAGAGTTTAATTAAAGTTATAATTCTTTTTCTCTCATTATATTTCCGAAGAAAACAAAGAATAAATAATCTGTTCAAATTTTGAACTTGCGTGGATATTTTTATCATGTGAGCATGCATTTAGATTTGAGAGAATTCTTCTACTGCCTCCAAAAGTTCTCAAAGATTCGAATCGAACTAATAATTATAATGACGGTTATAATATGGAATGGTTCTTATGGTTTCTTCTACTGGTTTCAAAAGTTCTCAAAGTTTCGAATCTAACTAATAATTATAATAATAATTATAATATGGAATGGTTCTTATGGTTTCTTCTACTGGTTTCAAAAGTTCTCAAAGATTTGAATGGTTCATAATTAACAAAATCAATGCAAAAAATTCTTCTAATATGCTGTTTATTAGATTAAATAGTAATACTCGATGGTATTAAGAATTGAGCGCGATTGTATCATTGAATTTGCTGTGTATAATTCTTTTTTGATTTGTTGAGTATAATCATTTGGATGTCCCTTGTGAACTTATCAGTATTAAATAAATTTTGTGAAATAAAAAGAAACATCGCTTTAAAATCGCTCGAACAATTTTATAAATAGAAGAAAAAATACATTGCTCACAAAATGCATTTTCGGGCCGATTTTTCTTCTTCTTCTAATCTTCTTGCACTTCTTGCAGGTCGAATGCAGGACTTGTCAAACGGAGATTTGGAGAAAAGGGACTCACCATCTCCAGTCACAGTATTCTCCGGGTCGGAAAAAGGTTATTATCACTCGCTTTTTTCACACTTTATTCGCATTTCATATCTGTGCTGGACTTTTCTACACTACAGTGTATAATTTTTTTAAAATAAATATCGGCATTGCAGCGAACTGAATCTCATTTGCTTCCTAAGAGAAGATAAATGATCGGATTTTTTAACAAATTGATATAGTTTAAACCTGAATCTTCGCATGGTTTTTTAACATTTCTATAATATAAAACGTATGTATCAGTGCCGTATCAGTATACAGTACTTGCATACACAGATAAAAGGTGAGTGTCCCAGAAAGCCCTGCAGAAACCTCTTGCCCCTAGAATTATTTCTAACCACTCAACTGAAAAAAGTCAATTTTTCTGCCATTCTGGAAGGGGAGGGGAGTTTCCGCCCCCACACTCCATTAATACACAATTGGGTAAGACTTGTTACTATATTGCAATTAATTTTTGGAAAGTCTTTAAAAAATCAATATATCCCAGATATCATGTACACTTGGTGCAAGTGTGAGTTTTCTTGATATTAGCTTGTCATGACAAACTTGATGCGGCAACTTTGCAGCAAACTTCCTGCAAAGTAACAAAGCATAATCGACCAACTCACTTGCAAAACAAGTTTGCTGCAAAGTTGGTACAGCACACTTACACATCACGACGTGGATACAGTTGTATATATCTGTTTTTGATCTTTGTCTCTGTTTAAAAAAAACATCATATTTTTAATACCATCTCCTAGACCGTCCTTTTTTTATTAATTCAATAAATCAATGATAATTTGTAAAAAACGAACTAGATCTTTTTATTAAAAAAATTACTTTTGAAAAATTCTGTATCTTTTTACTAAATATAGAACTCGCACTTTGAAGAAATCTATATATTGCCTTTTTTTAATGTTGAAATTTTAACGTTCATAAACGAAATTAAACCTACAAAACAGTCAATCTTTGTTGAAAAATAATAACTCACATTTTATCCCATATTTTTAAAAGTAATTACTTTTGAACCCTAATTTCATAATTTATTCTACTAGAAGAACGTAGTTATTAGCAAAAATCGCTCTCTCTTTGACTTCAAATCATATTCTCAACTGAAAATTTTAAAAAATTACTGAAATCAAGAAAACAGTTTTAAATAAAACGTGTGGATTCACGATCTATTAGCGCAATCTATCTTCTCCTATCAGAGTCCCGCTGACTGAGTGGCTAAGGCGACTGGCTATGAAGTGGGTTGTCAGGGGTTCGAATCCGAGGTTTGTGTGCGTACTCTGTTTTTGCTATAGTTTGGAATGAGTTGACACTACAAGCTTGCTGCAAGTTCGACGCGTGGTGACAAACTCGTTTGCAATAATTTGTTTCAAGCTTACGCTCTTGCCGTGTAAAACTTGCTTCAAGCTTGCAAATTTGCAGAGCAAGACTGCTGCAACTTTGCTGCAAACTAAAATTTCTATCTGGGATAGCATTCTGGATAGTCTATGATTGAAGACCCGAATGGGAGGTTCGAGCCCACAAAGACCCCCTCTTGTATCCGCCCTTTTGAAGGAGTATGAATTCTATAGACTTAAAGCGCTCAGCTCTGCTGTTAAATGAAATTTAAAATTGAATACAAGTGATTCTGATTAAAACTTTAAATCTCTTTAATCCAATTTATCCAGGAGAAGTGTTCTCTCTCTCTCGTATACTTATTCAAAACGGCAGTTTTTACGTTAAGTTTAATAGAATAGTGAAAAAAATCGTGGATACATTTTATACCTCTTTCCTTTGATCGATTGCATCCAATATTTGATACCGATCTGCAGTTTTGGTGTTAAAACCACATACTAAATTCCATTTATATTGCTTGTTGAGTTTTTGAGTTATCACAGGTCCACATATACACGGATAGACAACCTTTGGCGGATTTGGTCCAAACTTTGACAGAGATCCACAATGTTGTTGCTAAAACCACAAACTCAACAAGTATGGATCCAAAAAAAAGGTTACAATGGTGATGAAAAAATTATTTATTAATATTGGACAGAAAATACAGAAGGGAATTAAGAGGCATACTTGCCGATCACTTTTCCACATAATCACCAAATATATTTCGGCATTTATCTCAACGCAGGACCAACTTATTTAACCCGGTTTGGCAGAAATCACGTCCTGTCCATTGAGTCACTTCTCGAGAATTGTTTCCACAAGAGAACCTTCTTCCAGATAAGTGTTTAGAGCCCAGGTTGGGTGCCGAATATGAGCTGTAGGGGTGGCTCCAGACTTCCCACTTGAACTTTCGCAGCAATTCTTGAGTTTTGCGAGCAGTATGGGTGTTGTCATGCAGGAGGATGACACCATCACCTAACATGTCAGGGCGTTTGCGTCGGATAACTTCACGATGGCTCAATGATTATTTCCTTTTTCCGAAATTGAAGAGACACTTATCTGGAACAAGGTTCTCTCCAGAGAGTTATGTGAAAACAGTTCTCGAGAAGTGGCCCAATGGGCAGGGACGTGATTTCTGCCAACCCGGGTTAAGCAAGTTGGTCCTGTGTTCAGATAAATGCCGAAATATATTTAGTGATTATTTGGGAAAGTGATCCGCTAGTATGCCTCTTAATTCCCTTTGGTATTTTCTGTCCAATGTTAATAAATAATTTTTTATTACCCTTGTAAACTTTTTTTCGGATCCATCCTTTTACATCAACTTAGGTTATCGTGTTCACATACACATAGACGGGCAAGCGGATATACTACCTGTAGACGCCATGACAAACGTAATTGCATTTGTCACCTATCTAAGCGACATATTAAATTGTGCTGTGATGCCATGTCATTTTTCCTCCTGCAAATGCGCAATGGATTCTAAAATATTTGGCGTGCTCACTTAACTTGCGTAATGTGAGAAGGAATTAACTTCATCATAGACTACGAGTAAATCTTATTAAAATTAGCCATGAATACCATGCTTATTATTTGCTTAAATATTTTTTGAAGTACATTCTCTCTCTTAGTTATAAGTTGAGAAATGTTATTCTGAATTAACACCGTGGATATCTTTCCGAAAAAAGTGAAGAAAAAAATAATATCAAGATAGAAATCGAATTTTAATGTTTTTTCGGGGGAAAAGAAATGGAACTGTCAAAGAATTTAGACTCTGGTTATTAGATTTTTTTTCTGGGTGACACATCTAATTCCCGAAACAGTCACAGTGAATTAGAAGCTTTCTTAGATTTCTTAAAACGCCTCGATTGCCACAAGACACATGTTTCTACGAAGTTTCTTACTATTAAGTAAACAGAATCTGAAGGAAAGCGAACTATAAGAAATCTAACAAACTAATTATTTAAGGAAATGATAAGCATGCTTCCTAACTAACTTTGTATGAGTCAGGCTTCTTAAATTATTTTACTCCCTTTACAAATCTAAAAAATTGACTACCTTTTAATTTTCTTGTAGAACTCTTTCTGAATGAATTTAGAACCTCACAAAATTTATTTGTATAAATCTAAAATATTTCTATTTTATTGCAAATGTGCAATTGTTACTTCCACTTTAATTATGTATCTATCAAAATGGCGAAAACTTTCTGTGAACTTACTAGCATTCTCTACCACACTATTATGAAAGACTTGTATAGTATTTTTTAATCTTTTTTCTAATCTGCATTTATTTTCTTTTTTGTTTTGCATTAATTTATTTTCAAAAGGATGGAAAGTTGTCCATAATAGAGGGTGACAGTTTATTTGTTCTCAAGGTTACGCTACTCAAAGGCAATGGGGGGAAAGAAACTTTCCTGAGAGGCAGCTTTTAGAGGACTAGAGATTTCTTGTTCCTAAAATGGTTGCTTTTTACTCAACACATTCTGGCAATTTATCCCTTAATTTGTCGTCGAATCAGTGAGAATCTTCCAGAAATTTTATCTCATTCTTAAATTTTCATCTACAACAATAAAGAACTAACGTTCTTGATACCGTCACAACACGAACTTTATTTGGTACGTGCACAACATTTCTGGGTATAAAATTGTGTAACCTAGCTCACTCTTTACTTTAAATTCGTTCTTTTAAATCTGTTGGAGTGTAGTACCATACGTGTTTCTCTGGCGTTTAAATAAAATAGTTCTTTTTATAAATGAACTTTGGCTAGAACTCCACTGTCCTTATTTAAAACTAATCGCCTTCGGCGACCAGCTTGATCGCCGGGAATATTAGATTCATTTAATTCATATTCAAGATTTCTTTAATTTTAAAATTTCTTCAGTTTTAAAATTAAATTGAGATAGAAATATTCATTGTGTAAATGAAATTTCATTATGGAGTCGAATCACATAGCATCAGAGTTACATGAAAAATGTAACTGTCTGTGTCATGTAATGTCGCTGTAACTTCACATTCTTATTCCTCACGCAAAATATGCAGTCTGTTTCAAAATTAAATTGGTGCACAGCAATTTACCTGTGTCACGTGAGCATCTTATGCAGTAAGTTAGCTGGATTAAAATACGCTAATTAATAGCCATTGATGACGGCCTTGACTTACTCTCATCCTTCTCTTGCAGTAATGAAATTTGGATACTAACAGATAGCAGAAGTTGTATTCAACATTTGGCCAATTGGCATAGAATAAGAGATAATACAGGAATGAATATTCTTAACAAACTTAAAAGTCTCTCAGTTTCTTTCCGGATTCACATGCAGTGGATTCCTTCTCATGTCAACATCCAAGGTAACGAGGTTGCAGATGCACTCGCTAAAGCAGGTGCTGATGATGCTTCAGTGCCTTCTGCACCTCTCACCTACTTGGAGCTGTTCCCTGGAGCTAAAAGCTATAAAACTATCTGGCTCATTCCACCAGTGCATCACTGGTATCAGGGTTCTCGGCCAGGTGGCTGTCTATCAATTGACTGCAGCAGACACGACCAAAAAATTCTTACGGGTCTATTCTGGTACCCCAGTTTGGGTTTGGGGGCAATCAGTCACTTTTTCACACACTTTAACAGCGGAAAGTGACGTCTCTCTAACACGAGGTACTCAAGTAGGCTCTCCCTTCCTTAGTGGACATATCAGAAGTTTTGACTTTCTCTGATAATTCTAAGTGTTTTGAGATCTGCCCAAAATTTACTGCAGAACAGGCCACATCTGATCATATTCTTGCATGCCTGGGGCTTTCCAAACAGGATCTTGTTTCTAATCCTCTATTGACTTTGGATTTCTTTGAGGTGCACAGGCTCATGGACCTGATATAGCTCTGCTGATCTTCGGGGATCATCATCATCATCAAATACGCTAATAAAGTAATGAACAGCAAGCAAAATGATTCACCTACTTGATGTATTTCCGAATGTACTTAATATCTCAGTGATCTTTCATTAGAAATTTCACAAAAAATTCATGAAATAAAATTAGAAAGTAACAATTCATTACGGCATTGTTGCTTTCTTCTAAGATTCTATTTGCATTTTAATATTTCTTGGCAATTCATCTCGGAATTGCTTCTAACAATGGACAACATACGCGTAGTTAAATGTTTGTAGGTAGAACGAAAACGATTCGAATTTCATTGAAAAAATGAAAAGTTTTCTTTCAAATTATGCGTATAAACGTTTTTAAAAAGTTGGTCAAATTAGGAGAAATATGCATGGCAACTAAATTAGTATTGTTAAAAAGTATTGTAAAAGTCAGCGAGAACTACCATGTATCAACATTTTAAACAATTCTTTTCTTAGTTATCAAATTAATGTTCATGCGTTTTGCTAAGAGGATTCGCGAATGCTACTGATTTCTATTGTTATTCTTTGATTGATTGTTATTGTTGATTCTTCTCAACATTTTAAACAACTCTTTGATTAGTTATCAAATTTTCATACGTTTTGCTAAGAGGATTCGCGAATGCTACTGATTTTTGCTGTTATTCTTTGATTGAATGGCTGTTATTCTTTGATTGATTGTTATTGTTGATTCTTTATGGAGGTTTTCAAGAGAATATTTTCCTCCGATCACGAACGCGACACTTTCCGGCGCATTTACAGTGTCATTTATTTTTTCAATGAAAACGCATGGAATTTTCTCACATCACTGTTGAAATTCTTTAGAATGGAAATGTGTTTTTATTGTTCTTTTTCTCTGAATAATTTCTGGAGTTATAAAAGATCGATTCCCAATAACGGCCTTTTACATACCTTTGCATCGTAAAAATCGGCTACATTGCTAACTTTGGAAAACTTTCCGTGAAAAATTTGCTGACTGTAATAAAATGAAAACCTCAATTCAATTTTCTGGTACCGACTCGTTTAACAAAGGCCCAGATAATCGAGGTTTTACTATCCCATTGACACATATTCGCAGTAAACAGAGAATTCAACTTTGCGCCATATTCGCTGAGTGTAAATTCTGAAATTATTCTTTTCTTATGCCTCGTATAATATGAGTTTGATTGACGTAAACTATTTTCATGATTGTTACGTGTGATCAATTGTTTCATATTTTTATTTTATTAGTGATATTCAAAGCCTCATAACTCGGTCAGTTTTAGTCACAGAAGAGTGGAACTTTTTTCGTTTAAAATGTTAATGTCTCGAGATAATTTTATTAAGAAAAATTTATCGGACTGGGGGACTGCATGAAAATTTAGACTTTGTAATTCTTAAGCCGTACATGTTTTGACTTAATCAACATAAAATGTAATTATTTACGTCATTATTAAAGGATTTTTTCCAGTATGAAGCATACGCCTGTCTCTTACGGTTTAGCAATTAGTTATTAGAACACGAATAAAGTAAACACCCTGAGTTAAGAAGAGAAGATAAATTTTAATATTTTTCATAAAGCATGAAACTGTATCCAGTGTTATTTGTCATTCATAGAATCATCTTCATTACAACATAATATTTATTTATTTATTTGCCAACGCCGGTACAGCCTACCCACAGGGTGTTAGGCACTGACCCGGACAGCGGGGAGTACAAAAAGCAACAAAACAGAAAGAAAAACATTACATCAAATTACAGAACATCGCAACAAAACTGCATGCAAAAAGCAACAGCAAAAGCAAAATTTCTCATCAACTAAACAGAAGACAAGGGATGTGACAGGAAAGTTCATCAAACAACATCAAATAGTAAAACAGGAATCAAAAGACAAATAAAAATTTAAACAAAAACTTAGGATATTAATCACATTACAGAATGTGTTAAAATTCAATAGAACGAATTTAAAATTTTCTATTCAAAGAAGAAATAAAAAAAACACTCATTTTTTTTAATTTATATTTATTTGCATATGGGTAACAAAATTACTGTTCGTTTCAAAAGTCCAAGACTATAACTTTTGGTCGATTTTACAATGGAAAGGGGCGACAGGCTGTGCGTAAGATGAGCATTTTACCTTAGTTTTTTTGTTAGGTCGTGACCGTCGACCGATTAGGCGAATTTTTTTCAGTTGGTCTTCTCCGATGTCAATATTCCTTTTAGTTTTAACTCATACTATTTTAATTAAAAACTTGTGAATCAATTTTTTACATGGCTAGTTTAACTGGAAATTCAGGCTTAAGGAGTGGTATTAAGAATATTTTATACAATGTTATTAAATTTTGTTACCGAGAAGCAGAAAGCGTGGAATGAATAACTTCAAACAAACATCCTACAAAACGGACTAGTCAAATTGTAAGTAAGGGCTCAGTAAAATGTAAACATCTACCCCTCCGTTTTTTACTTCACCCCTATTTTGATACAAATCAATTCTGCCGGACGCAGGCCCAAAAGCGTGGAGGATTTCCGAAATGGAGAATGAACAGTAGTTATTCTAGAAAGGTTAGGTATTCTAGAGAGCAATTTCTTAGTAAAAATATAGTTTAAAGTTATTCTGAAAGGGAAATGAACTTATTATATGTAAAAAAAGAAAACGTTACCCGTAAAAAATCTGTTAATCATCAAGTTTAAAAGTATTAATGAGATTAATGAAAAACCATTTTTATTGCTTTGATGAAATTAGCAAATAATTTTGTCCGGACGCAGGCCCAAAAGCGTGGAGGGTTTCCGAAATGGAGAATGAACACTAGTTATTCTAGAAAGGTTAGGTATTCTAGAGAGCAATTTCTTAGTAAAAATAGAGTTTAAAGTTAT
>BGPR01028296.1:0-20066 GCA_013235015.1 Araneus ventricosus | reverse complement strand
CCAAATGTAATACACTTCTGTACATTTGAGTTGTTAATCTTTGACTGGGTTTAAGAAAAGCGATTTTGGAAAACATTAAGACTTTAAAATGTATAATATTAGAATTTAAAGCAAAATTGAGTGAGATTATTACATATAGTATATAATAGAGTTTTAGATTAGGAATAGATTATATTAACTTATTGATTTTAATTTATTATATTTGTTATTAATAATATCAGACAATATATTTGAGATGGTAACGTAGTTGTGACAGGGCCCCCATTGTCTCATGGCAACCACTCTTTTCAGACCCAGTCCGCCACTGGGTTAGGTTATATTAACATCCCGTTTTGAAGCAACAGGAGGGCTATTTAGGGATGGACCTCGTAATTTTGAACCACAGTCATATAACGAGGACAACACCTGAGCTGGTACCCCCTCTCAAAACTTCGGCGCAACACCAACGGGAGGGAGTTTGGACATTGCGTATGATTTAGTGTGCAACAGGCCCCATACACGGCAAATCTTCGATGGAATCGGGTTTCGGGCCTGCGACCCTCCGGTCCCGAGATCGAGACCTTGCCACTAGGCCACTGCGGCCCCAATCAATAGCTGGAGGGGGACATAATAGAATGCCCCTTCTTTCCTAGAGTGGCTCCTACCAGGACTTAAAACTCTTGTCCAACTTCGTCATCCTGTAGAATCTGCAGCTACAAAAATCTCGAACTGCCTGAAAGGACAAATAAAATTCCACTACAATTCCATTTTCTATAACATAAATTTCTTTATATAAAAAACACTACTCAATTATCATGCATTATTATGAATAAAATATTCACTTAACAGGGTCTCTTAACCAAAACTAACAATTAGAATTCTAAGTCATTAACAATAAAATTAACTTTCTTGTGTCAAGTTGTGATAATTAAAATAGATCAAAATATTTTGATATTCTAATTAAAATATTAGCTAAGATGCTTATCAGAAAAGCTTTCTATATTTTATTTATACAAAAGAGTATGAAATTTTCATCTGGAAAATCTCTACATTATTAATAAAAAATAATAAGAAATATCTTCTTAAAATGGAATTTAAATTTGCAAATAGAAGATGTTATAAAAAGGTACTGATTTATTTATAATATATACATACTTATAGCAGCAAATAAATTGATGTAACATTGTAATAATATATAATACAAGTGTTGCACCACTTTTGGCCATGCATGTGGCCAAAAGGGGTACAACACTTGTTCCACTTTTGGCCACATGGTTTATTATGTTTTTACTCATAAAATACTTTTAAGAATATCAGGATAAAATAAAAGTAACTAATTTAGTTTTGTTTAAATTTTATGTGGCAAAAATTCCAATTTAAATAGAAGAAGTCATGTGATATTTCCATCAAAAGATTTTGCTACTCTCCAACTAAAGTTTTAAATGCAATTAAAGACAATCAAAATGGAAAGCCTGCAGTAAAGATTAGCAAAGTTTATGGAATGCCTAATTCCACTTTGCATCGCATAATTACAGGGAAGGGCATCATTTTCCGGCTATGGTGGGCATGGTAATTCTGATGCAGTATTAAAGAATTGAGGTAAAAAATCAGTTGGAAGATTAGATTTTGGGAATTCCAAGAATGGGATTTTCAATTGTCAAAGACAAACTTCTTGATCTATTCAAAAGATATCCAGGCCAGTAAAATAGAATGTCACTTTCAAAATGGAAGGCCAGGCAGAAAGTGATATAATCCTTTTATATAATAGAATCCTAGAATTAGTTGTAAGGCAGAGATTTTTAATAAAACACACAGGCAAATATCATAGATGACAAAAGCCAAACTTGGTTTAAGGAGTCGAAGAGCTCTTAGGTGAAGAAACGAGTGTTTTAGATAATCCCAAACAGGTGTACAATACTGATACTGATGAAACTTCATTTTTTAAAATTTTCTAAAGGCATGCTTTAAGTATTTGCATAAAAATTTACCCCTCCCCCTTAAAAAAAAATTTTATGCAAGTATTATACAACATGTATATTACCAACCAAGTTAAATGTTTGTTTTCTGCTTCCTGCCTCTTTAACTCAAACTTACAGCTAAAATCAACTAATGTACATTTTATTTTACTTTTCTACAAATTCAATAAAAAAAGTGGTTTGTAAAATATGAAAATAATGTAATAAAATACATACTGCATAAAAATGCTTTATTTTTGCTTAATATTCATTGTTTCCTGTTATATAGTACGATATTAATGTGGCCAAAACAGGTGCAAGGTGGCCAAAACTGGTACAAATTGGGATAAATTATTTATGGGACAACTTATATTAACAATTGGGATGTATTATTTATTTATTCATAACTCAAAATATAAATTTTTCCACAGAAAGATTTTATAATTAACAGAAAGGCAAGAAAATTTACTAAAGAACAGTGTAAGTATGACTTAAAAAGCTTTAGCCAGTCATCCACTGTGAAAATTCAAATTTTCTCTTAATGTGGCCAAAACTGAAGCATCTACCCTATAACATTGTAATAATAAAATAGTGTAACATTAACTAGACTACAGATACTCTTAGTCAGCTCTTACATCTAATAGCATTTCACAACAAATCGTTTTTAAATTAGAAAGATTTGTGTAAGATATAACTAAGAATACTTAACACACAACCCAAAATTACTTTAACTTTCAGCACAAAGAATAACAATTTTCATGTTGTGAAATTCCATAATACAAAACAACTCAGAATCAAAATAATCTGAAGATGCTAGAAAACTTTATCTTAATTTCTACAATATAGTTATGAATGTATTATTAAGTACATAATTTGTAATATACTGCTGTATTTATATTAACATAGAAGCTCAAATATAATTTCAACTTGACTGATAAAAGAATAATAGCTCGTGGAAATTATTATAAAAGTCAACAATAAATATTTTCACAGCAATAGTCAATTAAGGTTGTTTTTATTCCCAGGTCAAATTATTAAGAAGCAATATAAATCTATAAAAATACAGGAATGCATACATTTTTCCTATATTGCATATTGCGTCAACAGTTCTCATTCCATTAGGATGAGAAGTTTTAGACAACGGATATTGCACCAAAAAATAAACTTCATTATTTTATTTATAAAAGTGAAACTAAATGTTACAAATGTTTGATTAACCTAAATCGACTTTGATTGTAAGTTAGGAAACATGTATTAAACTTACTTGTTCTTAAGATCGACATCGAACACAACACAGCTAACATGGCGGCGACCTTGGACTTCCGTTTGAAACGGCGGCGGGTATCGATGTGGCTAGTTCTCTTGGATGGCGAGTGGGGGCGCTGATCAAATTGCGGAGTGAGACCTCTGATTCTTTTTCTCTGTGGGAAAACGATTCCAGATACAGACGCCTAAGACCTCATAGCGCCAAAAACCTACGCGAGCCAAGATGGCGAAGAAATAATCCCGTAGCAAAATTTGAATTTAAAAATTAATAAAGTTGAAACCTTAATGGAAACAACAACAAAAGTTAAGACAAATAATAATTAAATCGAAAACAAAGTAAATAATTAAGTAAAATTTAGAAATTAAATGAAACGGCTAAAATTAACGTTTGAATTTCAAAATTTTCCAAAGTTGCCACAAGAAAAGAAAGAAACTTTAGTGGCGAAGAATTAAATTAATTAAAAATACTGACAAAACCGAAAAATGATGTTGATGCAATATTTGCAATCTAACAGATATCATTAAGAAAATAATTTTTCAATTTCTAAAAGGGTACAAAAACTATTCTTGTGAAATGATGATTTTGGAAGATATCGCGAAAAAACGTCAAAATCTTTTTGAATTCTTTAATTAACTGAAATTTGAATTAACTTTGGGAGTGAAATTTAAATTAATTTGACAGTGATTTTTCTCTTAATGTGAAGAACACGTGTGCTAAATAATATCAAAGTTGAGTAAAAATTGTGGATTTGTGTAAAAGACAAACATTCATCTTTACATATGTATAACTAAAATTTTAAATTAAATCAATTACAAACAAGACAGGTGAAAACAAAGAGATCATAAGTTTGGTGTGGAATTGCTGCATTAAATTGTTTATGCAATAAAAGATGACACTATATCTTAACAATAGTGTTATTTCTATGTTTTGCTTCTAATCGATACTTTTGTAAGCAAATGCTTATAAATAATAAATGCGAATGTATGTGTAGATGTTTGTATGCCTTTTAACCTTCTACAGGACTGTCTGTTTAGCCTAGAATTACTAAATTTGGTGCAAACATACTATGGAGGGTGAGAGTGGGCACCTCGGCTTATTTCTTTTACTTTAGAAGACAGACGAGCTCGCTTGTCCCTCAGTTTTACGACTGTAAAATGCACAAATAACAACAAAAAGAGCGTTGTTTAGCCACCTGCAAGGACCAAATCCTTCCTGCACAGAGGGGTTATCCCCTCCTTCTTGCCGGGAGCCTCCAAGAAGAATAAAATCTTGTGGTTATTTCGTCCCGTCCCGACCCTGCACAGAAACGGTTATGTTGTTCTTAACATAAAACTATTTGCTATTTTGCTTAGAAAAAGAGCAGGAAATTTGCTAGAAAAAGAATTCTTTCCTTTCTCTCTCATACATACACATCCTGAGAGCCCATATTGACTTATGTCTAAGAGGGCCCACTTGCCATCCGGCAACCGGGCCAGTCCGCCACTGATGGACAATTTCTAATTAGGATCTAGAGCTATCAGTGGCGCATCCCGGATTCCGGTCGGGGGGGGGGGTGAGGTCATAAAACTTTTGTATCGTAGTGACGAATGTCACACCTCATGTAAACCAAAATACTTTATCATTACAGACTTTCCTCACCTGACATTAAGAATCATAAAGACACTTAATACTTTCGATAATTTAATAAAAAATAAAATGAAATAACTAGCCAAAAATGTTTTCGACCGCGTCAATTCTACAAGTGCAGGTAGAATGACTAGAAAAGAAGGAAAATTTTCGATCCTGTCAAGACAGAAAGCAATGTTGTAACGATTTTATTATTATTTTTTAAATGAAAATTAAGAACAAACAGTTGAAGTGATTTTAAATAAAATCAAGAATTTTGGTTTATCGCTGGGGGGGGTCCAGCCCGATAGCCCCCCCCCCGGATTCGCCACTGAGAGCTATGTATCTTGTAACATCGCATCAATGCTGTCCCCCCCATTTTAAAATTGGTAAACACTTTTTCACATTCAGACGTAAAAAAAAAGTTACTCAATAATTCAGTTTATAATTTGAATTTTTTCAAAAACGTATAGAAATATCAACAAAAATATTCAATAATTAACTTATCAATTATAAAAATGTTGGCAATATTGGTATAAATTGAATTTATTTTCCCAGATGTTTTCTATTCTATTCATTTTTTTAATATAAACTCGATAATTCAAGCAGCTAATTAATTTTAACTGTGATTATATATATATATATATATCTACGATAATAAATTTTTTAAATATCAGAAAATTGTAACGAATTGACTCCTTATAGACCTAATTATATAACTAAATATATATTTAACTATATTGCCAAAAAGTATGCCAATACAATTTAAGGTTAAACTAACTTGAAAAAACTGACAACTTGGGGAAAAAAATTCATCTCTGTAAAATTTTCTGTATAAATAAATCTGTGTTTTTCCTTCCAAACAAAACTGTGTTATAAAACACAACTTCATAGCTCAACCGAAAAATGATATTAAAAGTTTATTAGGCTATTTTGATAAATAATATTTATAAGAATATATGACATGGAAATGAATTAAACAATATTTTTAAATCGTTCCTAAAAATATCATTTTTGAAATGGGAAAATTAAAAGCTAAATTAGAAAAGAGTGAAATATGAAAAAGAATAAATTGCACAGCACCTTTTAAAACATTATATAGATAACAAAAGATGGATTTGAAATTATAACCAAATATATTCTAAATCAAATAAACAAAACACTACAATGATTGAAAATGTTATTAAAAATAAACAAAATTAAAATTTCTTAACAGCTCAACAAATAAGAAATCGCAAAACATCAAACTTTTTCACACAACATACAGATGGCTGATAAATAACAAAATTATATTTCTTTATACCAAAAGCAAATTTAAATCAATTTATCAGAAATATTGTATAAACTGTGAAAATATGTATTTATATTAAAAAATAAACAGCATGCACACACCATTATAGCCATGGAAAGATATATAAAACGCGTTTTATTAAAAATATAGAAGTACAAAAGGAAGTCATAAACCACTATACTTCAACACGGCTTCATTTCAGAATAAGGCACCATAAATTTCAAATGATATCTTATAAAATCACAATAAGAGAAACATTTTAATATTGTGTAAACTGTGAAAATATGTGTTTATATAAAAAAAAAAATAAACAGTATGCACACACCATTATAGCCATGGAAAGATATATAAAACGCGTTTTTTTTAAAATATAGAAGTCCAAAAGAAAGCCATAAACCACTATACTTCAACAAGGGCTTCATTTCAGCTAACTGAAGAATAAGGCACCATACATTTCAAATGACATCTTATAAAATCACAATAAGAGAAACATTTTAAGAGTTTCAAAATAAAAGAATGAGATTTTTACATATATACACACCACATTGCATCTTTGAAAGCTTCATGTAAAAATGTTTAAGAGAAACCCAAAATGTTCTTCAATTCAATTTTATTCGTTTGTTGCAGTAAAGTTGACGCATGATTTGAAGTGCCAAAGAAGGATTATTTTTTTCTAGCTCTTTCCATGCCTCTGAAGCGAAGACTGCAGAATCATACTCGGAAATGAAATCGAGCGCAGCTGTCTTCAGGTTTGCGTCTTCGTGCAAGTCGGCAAGGGCCAAAGCTTCGCACACATTGGAAATGGAAAGATTAGTTTTTATAAGAAGGAGACGCATTTTTTTTCAAGCTCAGCACTTCATACTTGTCTGACGCCAGATACACCTTCTTCATACTCTCCCACTGGTCATCGTGCAGGGTATCGGTATACATGAAGAGAAGTAACCCACGCACTGTTTCCACGTCTAAATCTTCAATGACGACTGTGTTGCTCATCGCTTCCGTCGTGTCTCTCGTGAACATCGCCCTGAAGACGGGCGATCTGGCGCTCAGAATGTTCTTGTGGGCTCGAATGACTTCGGAACCAATGTGAAGACTCACATCGAAAAGTGTTCCATCGTCCAGCATGCTTTTCAAATGAGTCTGCAACTCCGTAACACAACCAGGATCAATCTTTTTGTTACAACTCATCGAAAGCTCGTCAGCCTCTTTGAACAAAGCTTTATCACAATAACTGATAGCAGAGGTTTCTCCAGCCTCTTTCAGTAAAGAGTTTTCACAATAACTGATATCAGAGGTTCCGTCTGTCACTTTCCCCGAAGATATGGCAAAATAACATTTTAAAGTTAACGTATCGTTAGGTGGAAGCAGGTTTTTACAAGCGAGCAGTTTGCGCTTTTTGATCATCATTGGGAACCCCCTTGTCTGCTGGTCATTGCTCTCCTCGAGAACGAATTCGTCCCGCACTTCATTCACTGCTTTTCCATCCACATCCACCATGGAGATCTTGAGAACACAATAGCATCTTTCGCCACCTGTTCGGGCAATTTCCATGCTTAACTGCTCAGTGGGATTATTTCCACACATAGATTTGAGGTTCAGTCCTATGCAGCCGTACAGCTCAGAATTCTCGACTGATATAGATACTATGTGTGGATATTTGCTGAACTCCTGAAATGTCCACAAAAAGTACTTACGTTCCACTTTGATTTGGGAGCATATCAAGAGCTCTCCTCTATCAAAATAGGTCGGAGATCGGAATCGAACGGTCAGAGTGTCTTCTGGAAGAAAAGCATTTCGCCTTGCCCCGAAAATGACATCCTTTGAAAAGAGAGTGTCGCTTGAAAACGATACTTCCGGTGAGCCGTCACACGTTAGAATTGAAAGTCGCTTTTCAAAATTAGGACGATTCCGATGACCTGCCTTACTTAGAACTTCACATGCTCCGTAATCAGATGTTATGTCTAACTCTTTGTAATACTGGCATCCAGAAACACTAAATGCGGGTGATCTAATCGCTTCGCAGCAAAAGCTGAAATTTTTAATCTTCCCGTAAACGTTAAAACATTCTTCTGCTCGAGAGCTTGCAGGTGTTGTCATTTCTGACATCGCTTGCTTATCCACAGGCAGGGAATAATCATATGGAAGAATTGCAGAGTTCAGCGGCTGTGATTACCAAGCGTCTATAATAAATTAGTTCATGAACTTGAATTGCTTATGCACACGTAATAATTCGTTGCGCCGTGTCTGATAGGGAGGGTTGTTACCGTTTTCTGCCAAGAGAAGCGACAGGGTTGCCATATTAGCCCTTTTAACGCCAAAGTTTTGAATATCGGTCATTTCACGCGAAGAGCTTAACCTTAAATATTTTTATTATATCTTTACTCTAGAACAGAGGTTCCCAACCCTTTTCCCCTCGAGTACCCCTTGATTACTATTTTTATTTTCGCGTACCCCCTATTGTCGTATCTCGCCTTCTCCAACCATTCGCCTATGTAAAGCTTTTATCAATAATGTTAAAGGTTTAGGTAAGCTTAAGAGTCAAATGATTTTTTTATTTTGATGTTGCATTTTATTCGATTTTACAATAGTATTATAGTTCACTTTCATGTTAATAACTTATGATTTCTTGCGTCCACCATTACAGATTTTGAGTTCGCGTACCCCTAGGGGTACGCATACCACAGGTTGGGAACCTCTGCCCTAGAATGAAAACGCTGTAGTGGCCTTTCAAGGGATGCATGGAATCAATACAATAGAAAAAGCCTTGTAGGGCCCTCAGGCACCACAAATTTCGGAGCCGAGCTTTTCCCTCCCCAACTTCCAAAACAAAATATTTCTTATAGATTTTTATTTAAACTCAATAAAAGCAGTTTTGGAGTAAGAAATATTTATTGTCACAATAAATATTCCTAATATTAAACCTAATTACTGATTAGAGATTGAAAAAAAAAGTGTTTACATAATGACACTCCATTCGTGTAATCGATATTTTTAACGCCTTGGATTCGAACCCCAGACCTCTTGCCACATCCACTCAGCCACCGAGACTTCGAAAGCTGAAGATAAATTGCGATAAACCAAACCAAACTGGTCTTGATACGAAATATCGTGAATCTCTGTATCTTATTTTGAATTTTCTTCTTGATTTAAATAGCTCTTTTAAAAATTTTGAGTTGAGAAGTCAAAGCGAGAGCGATTTTTGCTAATGGCTAGTGGAATAAATTATGAAAGTAGGGTTCAAAAGTAATTACTTTTAAAAACATGGGACACAAAGAAAGTTCTTATTTTTCAACAAACATTGACTGTTTTACGTTTGTTTATGAACGTTAAAATGCAACATTAAGAAAAAGGAAATATATAGTTTTCTTTAAAGTGCGAGTTCTATATTAGTGAAAGTTGGATGAAGAATTTTTCAGAAGTAATGTTTTCCTAAAAATACATAGTTTTTTCAAATTATCATTGACTTCTTGAATTAATAAAAAGAAGGCCGGTCTAGGAGATTTTATTAAAAATTAGATGTTTTTAAAACAGAGACAAAGAATCAAAACCAGGTATATTGAAACGTATGGTCACTAAAGATAAAGAAAACGGAACATTAAAACGTTGTAATTTATTATTAAATGCAGACTTTATAATATTGTCGTTACAACATTGATCAACGTTGTGGGAATATAGAATTTTCCATATTGTTTTATACAGTATTCTGCTTTTTATGAAGAATTGTTTAATTAATTTTTTTGAAATAAAATCTTAGATAACATAAATTATTAAGTTAAAAGTTATATATTTGTGCCAAACTTTTACATTTACAAAACTTTTAAAGATGCAGCATCTGGTATTCCTCGGTATTCACAATATTGTTCAATATTGCCCAAAATATTTTACAATATTGTTGTGCTACTTGGGAGAGTGAGAATCAGTGGTGTAGTCGCAAAATAAGCAGTGCCAGAATGCTCTACCCTGAATGACAAAAATCGTGCTGTTTTAAGGATGTTTTCACAATTTTTCCTTTTTTATTTTCTCGGATACGAAGTTCAAAGAGAAAGTATTGTAATCGTCAAAAAATTCGAACTCGAGGTTTTGACGAAGATCCACGTTTTAGACCGCCCCGAGTCCGAACCAGCGGGAGTGACCTTCCCTAAACTTTCTCGTATAGTTCTCAAACATTCGTCATTTCCCTTCCCCCTGCGTGGATAAAAAGTTCGAACCAACTGTAACCCAGAATGCAATGACTATCAGGAGGTTTTTCATTGTTGATTATAGTGATAGTAAAATATTGAGGTGAAGAATCACATTCAAAAAGATGCGTATGTATTAAAACTTCGCAATAATTATTTTTTTTATCAAACTCTAGCAATGCAAGTTCCTCGTGCGGAGAAGAAAACAGGAGAATAACTTGCACGCTGAATAGCTTGCGCATGCGCAGAGGTTGCTTCCAATACGCAAGTAAAACGAGACGCCCTAAATGTTTGCTCCCTTACAAAATATCGCCGCCAGAATTGGTTTTTGGAAAACTGCCAAGTTTTCGGAGTATCCCTTCTTTGCACAGGCATTTACGCATGCGCATGGAGTTAGCAAGTATGCTATTATACAGACCTACAGACAGTCAGCCCGTTGACGGATTTGGCCCAAAATTTTATACGGACCTACATTCATGACGATAAAACTGTGTACCAAATTTTATCCATCTGGCTTTTCAAGTTTTTGAGTTATAGCGTTCGCATGACCTCGAACATACAGACAGACAGACTTCCCGTTGACGGATTTTGTCCAAAATTTGATAGAAACCTACAAATTATGTTTAAAGACCACATACTAAATTTCATCCCTGTATCTCTAATAGTTTTCGAGTTATCGTGTTCACAGACACACACACGGACACAGACAGACATAATTCCAAAATTGTGTTTTTCGGACTCGGGGAGGTCTAAAACGTGGAGATTCGTCAAAATCTCGAGTTCGAATTTTTTGACGATTACAATACTTTCTCTTTGTATACTTCGTATACGAGAAAGTAACCAGCGGGAGTGGTCTCCCCTAAACTTTCTCGTATACTCCTAACACATGTAGAGAAAACTAGAATAATAAAAGACGTCAAATAAACTTCCGTCGCAAGTAAACCAAAGTTGGAACCACGCGTGGTTTGAAGGATCAAAACAAATTCAAATCCCCTGCGCATTCTTTTGCGCAACAGGCCCTGGCGAGATTCCCTAAATGTTTGCTTCTTCACAAAATCGCGCCAGGATTGGTTTTTGGCAAACTGCCAAGTTTTCGGAACGTCCCTTTTTCTTTGCACAGGCATTGCCACCAGTAGACATGCGCAGGGAGTTAGTTTCAAAACTGAACAAGTATGCGATTATACAGACCGACAGACAGTCAACCCGTTCACGGATTTTGTCCAAAAGATGATAGAAACCTACAAATTATGTTTCAAGTTCACATACCAAATTTCATCCCTTTATCTCTAATAGTTTTCAAGTTATCGTGTTCACAGACACACACACAGACATACAGACACACAGACAGACATAATTCCAAAATTGTGTTTTTCGGACTCAGGGAGGTCTAAAACGTGGAGATTCGTCAAAATCTCGAGTTCGAATTTTTTTGACGATTACAATACTTTCTCTTTGTATACTTCGTATACGAGAAAGTAAAAACACAATTATGGAATTATGTCTATCTGTCTGTGAACACGATAACTCGAAAACTATTAGAGATACAGGGTTGAAATTTGATATGTGATATTTACACATAATTTGTAGGTTTCTATCAAATTTTGGACAAAATCCGTCTACGGGAAGGCTGTCTTTCTGTCTGTCCGCTGTCATGTGAACCCTATAACTCAAAAACTGCTATAGCTAGATGGATAAAATTCAGTACACAGTTTTATCATCATGAATGTAGGTCCGTATCAAATTTTGAACCAAATCCATCGATGGGTTGACTTCTGTCGGACTGTATAATCACATAATTTTAAAAACTATATCTCCTAAACCCTTTGGCGTAGATAAATAAAAATTGGTATGGCGGTTGCTGACATTAATTATAGATCTGTGCCCAAATTTCGTTTCAGTCGATTGAAAAAAGGCGTTAAAATTGCATAATTAATTTTTATAATCCGATTCTCCACAAGCATGCGTATTGGTAGCAATCTCTGTGCACGAGGAAGGATTACGTCACTTTGTCCTTGAACCAGCAAGAGTGGAAGTGTGTGCTGGATGTGTTTTAATTGGTACGCATCTCTTTGAATTTGATTCTTTGCCTAAAAGTTTTAAATCACTATAATCTACAATGAATAACCTTCTGATAGTCATTGGATTCTGGGTTACAGTAGGTTCGAATTTTTTTATCCACGCGGGGGAGGGGAAACAGCACCTTTTTGGGAAAGTATACGAAAAAGTTTAGGGGAGGCCACTCCCGCTGGTTATTTCTCGTAAAGGAAAGCAGTGCCGGAACGGCGTTCCGGCTCCTGAACAAAGTCAATGTAAAATAGAGTAATAATAGTTTGGACTTAACATCCTCAGAAATGACTGTTTTTAGACGGTATGAAATGAGCGGTATTTCTTAATAGGACGCTCCGCTGACTCAAGACAGAAATGGCACTTTTTGCCGAACATTTTCTACGAACCTCGGATATAACAAAAATCATCCAATAGGGTTTGAGGCCATTCTGTGCGATAGTGTATCTCAATGCATACCATCATATACATAGTACTTCCAAATACTACCCCCACCCCTTAAATACAAGAAATGCGTGAGGGAGTTCCCTATTTCACACCTGTGGGTTTGGTACTTATTTTACATTTGCCTCCCTGTTCTAGCGATTTCATAATTTTTTCACAGAAAGATCTGAGGAGGTGTGATTTCGACAACTGGTTTCCTTTACCCTCAGTTGCATCAGTTGCAAGGAAGAATTCGCGGGTTTTTAATTTGCTTGCTTTGTTTATTTGTAAAGAAAAGCTTCATGACGCAGGACTAAAGGAATTCTCAAATCCTTTGCTTCTTTGCCCCTACTTGAATGCAACTAAATTTGAAAGCAAATAGAATTCTCTGAATTATTTCTGAAATTTAGTAGTACTTGGGTAATTTTTTTTGAGGAAGAATGTTGATGAGGGCGGCGCCTTCGTGCACGCCCAGTAGAAACGGGCCTGATTTTAACACAACTCGTGACTGTAAGTCTAATATTGACTATTTGACTATAACTCAAATACGCGGCTAGAAACCTCTTTCGACATAACTAATATTAACACTAGTACACTGAGAATTGATAGCATTAAAAACCATAGAGGGAAAATAAACCCTGATTCTAATAGCATGCACAGTTTTTAAGACAACCGTCATTTGCTTCAATGAAATCAGGTGTTTCTGTTCGCTTATCCTACGTGAATGCTTCCCCTTCTTAGATTTCTGAGCAAAGTATTTACCAACTTGGGAGAGAGAATGTCTTTCAGTCACATTTGCTGCTGTTGGCTGATCTGTTCACTTTCCTTTCAGTAAGAGTGAGTCCTTTCCTTTCAGTAAAACCTTGTTACCACGGCGTGTGGCTTGGCAAACCTCGAGTCGCTCGAGGTTCGTACTTGTGGACTGTGGTCGGTGGAATTCTTAACAGTCAATGCCGTTCCTACGGATGCGTGGCTTGCCAAATCTCTGGGCAGCGCTCGAGTGAAACGGGTGCACTGACGCCGTCTGGCCACTCCCTCCTCCTTTGATGTGCGAGCTATTTACCGCCATAACGAGGGAAACAACAAATGTACTTATACAAGCCCACGAGCCACATCGATTCTTCCAGTTCCGACGTTGGGGAATGACACGAGCCGTGGACGGAGCTCGTGAAAAGACAGGCCGTAGGAACGTGGCTTTAGAGTCAGAGGAGGCCCGAGCAACTGCCCGGGCGCCAAATTCCGTGTGGCGCCAACGCTGGAACGTAAAGGAGAAAAAAAATGGTTTGATTGACATGAGAGCTCCGGCGGTGAGGTCCCACGGGCAACTCGATCATGGGGGATCGTGTTGACCATAGGTGCGGTCTGGTCTACTGTGCCCCCTCCTCACCCCGCTTTCAAAACGGGTCCTAATTTTCCTAGAATGACTTCCTCCCACAATCTCCCTTCCTCATTTCGTGGTTTTTCCTTTTGTCCGAGAGGCTCGCCCCGCATAACCGACTATTGCATTTCAGGTTTATGGCATAGTGGGTCGAAAAAATATTAAACCGGATGAAAATGTAACTTTTCCTCTGGTCTACACCATTTCTCATCGGATTCTTACTTTGACAAATCGTTTTGGCACACTGTGTTGAAAGAAAAACTAGTGAATGTCACGCTTTATTAAATTTGCTGTTAATAAATTTAAATTGTTATAACGTTATACCTATAAGTGATGAGTATTTCGCTAAAATGTCTGAAAAAAAAGAAACAATCGGGTACGTTTTATAGACAAAGAAAGGCACGGAGAGCAGCAGAAAGCGAAAAGCAGGCGTCTATTTTGAAAAAAAAAATCATCAAAATAGAAAATATTGAATCCAGAGAAGGTCTGTCAACAACAGCTGAAGGCAGATCCTTAACTTCAGAAAACTTTAAGAACGACAATATAACTTATCGTTCGAACCAAGAACAAAAAGTTCCTGTGAATTCAACACCACAGATAATTTTGTTATTATTATTCTGGTATGTTATTTTAAAATTTTCAGAATTAAATATCTATTTAAAAAATATAAATTTTCGATATTGACAATACTAACATTGTCAATTGTACATAAATTTTAAATATTAAAATCCCATATATAAAATTTTAGTTATTTTTTAAAAATTATATTTATATATTACTAAGCAGAAAGTTTAAAGCGCGCAATGGGTTAAGTTATATCAAAAGTCGTGTTGGTTTTGTTGGCACATTTTTGTGCACCTTCTGTATGATTATTCAAAAGAACTTAACTCATACGATTTTGGTAAGCACTATTTAACAAGTTAACTCGTTTACCAGGACTAGGGATTGCAATCCGGCACCAATTTCAATCCTGTCGGATCCGGCCGGATTCCCATCGATCCGACCGAATCCGGTTGGATTGGACACATCAAAACTATTTTGCCTTTTCATTCCAAAATTAACTGTATAAAAGATGATAAAGTGAGTGTATTACAAAGTTTATAAAAAAAGCGTTAATTTCTTATGAAATCAACTTTATTTACACTGTTATAATTAATCAACATTTACGTATGAATCAACAATAAAAATTTAGTACAGTGTAACTAGTTAAATTGTAATTGTTATATTAGTTTAGTAATAATTAGATAATGACGGGTGGTTAAGTTCAGTCTCACTTACTAGATTTCACAAATGACATCAATGATAACTTGTAATGTGTAACTTATATTATGCAAGTAACTTATATTAAATCTAATTAAATCAAGCTTATCAACTGCGATCACAATAATTAGGTATTTTAGACACGCCAAGCAGTCTCATTCTTATAATTATGACAGGCATCATGAATCTGTTTAATCAATGGCACAATTATACAATAACGAGTTTAAAACTTCTTCGTATTTTTTAATATACTTACTTTAAATTATTATTTTAAGTAAAACAATTTTTAAAAAAACTCACTTTGGTTTTGAAAAAATTATCGTAGGAAACAAAAAGTGTTAATTGTGTCATCTATCAATCGACTTCTTACAGAGCTACAAATATAACCAGCGGCCTAGAAAGCCCTTTCTGCTTCTACACTTGTCGGTTTTATTGTCAACAAATGCTAATGAATAGAAGACAAGTATTTTCCTCGAACTCCTTCACTTTCACATGCAGTCATTTCCTTTCTTAATGTTTTCTCATAATCTTTCTCTTTTTTTTGATATTTATATTCTAGGTTTTCATATCTTGCTGGATTTGCATCTGTAATTCTTTCTGTAATGTCAAATCACTTTTCAATGACGATGAATCTGAGTTATTTTCTATAATATTATCTACGTTTTCTTCAAAGTTATCATCTTGAACAACTCTTTCTAAGATATTTTTCATTTCTAGTCTTACAACTTTTTTTTCGGCATAGTAAATGTATCATCAGTTCGTCTTGTATCATCATCATTTTTTTTTATTCTGTAAGTATATTAATATTCCTGTTTTCATTTTGAATTGGTTTCAAAAGTGGCATGTTTGTTTTAGAACTTTTAGACTAGTACCTGCAATGCAACACAAATAGGTACATATTTACAATTTAAAACGTTATTTCGGTCACTATGTAAGAAGAAAGTCGTATTATAAAGAAAAATCAGAAATATGGATCGTTACTCAATTCATTTCTAAGTCTAATTATCTACTTAAATCATTCTCGTACTCGTAAATGCAACATAACATAATTCATCTATCAATTGACAATAAAAATGTCTACATGTGAAGCGGGTGAGTCAGCGTCGAACGACTCGTACACACCACGCATTTAAGTACCTACTCTTGCAATAATGCGAGTATTTTTTCAAGAAATCGGTTTCATATATTTTTTTTTTAATTTACCGGATCCGGTAGACGTCTAATGATGCCGGAGCCACCGGATTACCGGATCCGGTTTTCCGGATTGCAATCCCTAACCAGGACGCATATTCACAACCTTTACATGCACTCAAGCCATAGAGAGTTTTGAACGCCTTCATTGGCTGGCCATTCTGGCGTCATTCGTGACGTAACGTACTGCTCATGCGTAGCGTTCTTTGACAGAACAATTCAACGCAAGTTTTTGTTTATTTCTCTGTGTTTTCTTATTTTTGTCCGAAATGTCTGCTCTTTTCGAAGCTAAACTTCCGACTTCATTTTCTAATGAAATTGGATCATTTTCCCCAAACTTAATTGTAGTTCGGAGTAATGTTACAAATTTAGAAGAATGCAGCATCTAGATAAAGGAGTATGGAAAAGCAACTAATACGAAGTGGAATGCAAGAACATCAAAGCCTTGTGGACAAAGATTCGTTTGCTTGTAAGTATTAATTTTAATGTTTTTTCCATATATATTATATTTAAAAAATATTCAAATCCAAGTTGCATTATAGTTTTTTAAGTAGCAGACTCAAAATTTCAAATTTTTGTAAGTTTTTTATCAGTAAAACTTTTAAGAGAAAAACCAATAGAGTTGTTATTTATGAATATAACATATTTTTGTCTTCATATATTTTTATGAGTATGCATATAATTTGATATTCATGTATTTTTTATTGTGCATGGAAAAATTTAATTTTTAGTTAATTTATTTAATAAAAGGGTATTTAGTTACTAAAACCCATGATATAGAGTAGATGCTTCAGTTTTGGCCACATTAAAGAGAAAATTTGAAATGGAAATTTCACAGTGGATGACTGTTTAAAGCATATTAAATCATACTTATACTATCCTTTAGCAAATTTTATTGACTTTCTGCTAGTTATAAAATTTTTCTGAAGAATATTTTAGAATTTGAGTTATGAATTTAAATAAAATAACCCAATTTGCACCACTTTTGGCCACCTTGTACTAGTTTTGGCCATCTCTATGCACCAGTTTTGGCCACACTAATATTATATTTTTAACACGTTTTAATGAATTTTAAGTAAAAAAAAAACATTTTTATTCAATATGTATTTTAATATATTATTTTCTGTTATTTTAAATGTGATTTTTTTTTATGAATTTATAAAGATATGTAATAAAATTTATCTAAGCTGATTTTAGCTGCAAATTTCAGTTTTTTTTTTTAAAGAAATAGGAATGCAGAAAACAATTTAATTTGGCTGATAAAATACAAAACTGTCTATGCTCGCATAACTTTTTTTTTGATAAAATATGCAACAAAAAATGGTAGAAGAATAAACTTACATTGCAAAAGAATGGATTTTTCTAAAAAATCTTACAAATCGAGAATTTGCAGTATTATACAAACTAACAATATCCACAAATATATATTTTTAGAATTTTTAATTGCAACATTAATCAAATTCATCAGAATCATTTTTAAAATTAGAGCAATCCATGCATATAAAAGAATATTCCCCATCACTCGAGTCAGGTTTCTCAAGTTGAAATTTTCTAACATAAATGTGAGGTAAACATTCAATATGGAGATGTTTTTGACATTCCATTTTGAATGGCTTTAACTGCATGACCAACTTTAGATTGTGAGTAGCAAAATCTTTTTATGGAAATGCTACCTGCCTTCTTATTTTTAATTGGAGCCATCACTATGTAAAATTAAAACAAAACTAAATAAGTTACTTTTATTTTAGAAACAAAACTAAATTGGCTACTTTTATTTCAGAAACACAGCTATATGAGATACTTTTTATTTTAGAAACAGAACTAAATCAGTTGCTTTTATTTTAGAAATAAAATTAAGTTAGTTGTTTTTATTTTAGAAACAAAACTAAATTAGTTGATTTTATTTCATCCAGATATTCTTAAATTTATGTAATGGCTAAAAACAAAATAATGAAGTTATGTGGCCTAAACTGGAGCATGTGGTGTTCCACTTTTGGCCACCTGCATGGCTAAAACTGGCACATATAGTAAATTTAAAGTACTAGTTTTGACCACCACCCATTTAATCTTAAAAATAATTAATTTTGATATGAAATTAGAATAGAAAGAAAGCGTACCTCATAAACCCTAAGGGTGATCAGTTTTAGATTAATCATTTAATTCTGAAAGCTTGATGATGAAAAACTGCAAATGCTTGTTCCTTAACAAAAACCTTAACAGTTGTGAGTATACAATACATGGTCATGCATTTAATTTTTTTTACAAGTCACATGTTTAAGAAAAATGAACCATTCAGATTGAAAATAGTAAAATAAGGATTGTTTAAAGTATTAGGATGCTTCTTATTAGTTAATTTGAAATTACTGGATAATTATTGGAAAAAAACAGATCTAATGTGGCCAAAACTGGTGCAGTGGCCAAAAGTGGAGCATCTACCCTAGTCCCAAGCATCCCAGATCAATAATATTCAAATAAATTTAGTCATAATTCCACCCATTGCTTACTTTTTGCTTAGACCTTGGTTTACCCTTCCCCCCATAAACTTGATTTTGCATATTTCTAAGTAATCATGAATGAAATCTCAGTAATGTAGTTGGTTTTGCATGATCCTTGCTTGAGTTTTGTCTTCGTCAGTTTCAAAAAAGGCCTTATCATGTTATTTTTTATCCAATTTTTAAAAGAAATTTCTCAACATTAATTTCTCATTTTACTAACCCCCTTACTCTTCTCTATCCAAATTAAATTCTGTACTTAAAAATTCCTTTCTCCCAAAAAAACTTTGTTCATTTTCACATAATTTTTTCTTTAATTTAAATTCACATTTAATTCACTCAATGGACTACCTATAGTTACTAAAAGCCTAAATATTTATCAAGAAATGCAGATGATGGCCACTGAGCTGCAAATACAATTACAACTTGCCTATGTTTTTTCCATAATTTAAATTTAATGTTCTTTCGCTATTGATCTATAATGTACTTTCAATTTTTATAATTATTTGTTTCTCCATTTCATTTTCAGACTCTAAGTGTCTTTTATTTGCTGACGACTTGAAATTGTTTAGTTCAATGAATTCCAATCTAGATGCTGTCCTTCTGCAGAATGACCTTGATTGTCTTTTTAAGTGCTGCACAGTCAACAAGTTACACCTGAACATTGAAAAATGTTGTATTCTTAGTTATACTAGAAAATCTCAGCCCTTGAATCATGTTTATAAAATTAATGATCTGGTTTTATCACGCTCTGATTCAGTCATGGATCTAGGTATCATCTTTGACACTAAACTTGATTTTTTCCAACACATTAATTCCATGGTCTCCAAGGCATATCATAGATTTGGATTTCTTAAACGCAAAACTAAGGAATTTTCAAGTGAAATTGCCCTGAAGATTTTATACTATGCTCATGCACGATCTAGTCTGGAATATTGTAGTATTATTTGGGATCCCAATTACCGTAATAAAATTGAAATTAT
>BGPR01028295.1:5460-20066 GCA_013235015.1 Araneus ventricosus | reverse complement strand
TTTAAGAAAGGGAAAGCCTCTGAATTCTAAGAGCAAAATAATTTCACTAAGTCCCTTTATTGATGAAAACGGACTCATCCGTGTAGGAGGTCGGTTGAAAAACGCGAGTATTTCCATGGATCAAAAATTTTCGATTCTCTTACCAAAAAATCATCGTCTGACAGAAATGATAGTGAGATATTTTCATGAAAAATACCTCCACGCTGGCCCTACACTACTTCTCTCCATAATCAGGAAGGAGTATTGGATTACCAGTGTGCGGTCAATTGTCCGGCACATTATTTGGAAATGTGTGAAGTGCTTCCACCAAAAAGGTGAAACTGCGAACCAATTTATGGCTGATCTTCCGAGGTCAAGAGTTGAACCTTCCCGGGTGTTTTCCAGAGTGAGGACAGACTACGCCGGCCCATTCTTCATCAAACTCCGCAGGGGTCGAGGGACGCAGAGAATGAAGTGTTACATCTGTGTTTTCGTCTGTTTTACAACCAAGGCTGTTCACATAGAAATAGTAGGAGACCTGACTTCAGAAGCCTTCATAGCAGCACTCAAGAGATTTATCGGCAGGAGGGGAAAACCCACAGAAATCTACTCTGATTGTGGTACGAATTTTATTGCTACAGATAGGGAACTGAGAAGAATTGTGGCTTCTTTAAGGAAGGATGAGCCAGTTAACAAGTTTTTCATGGAAGAAAGTATCAGATGGAAATTCAATCCACCAGCTGCACCCCATTTTGGAGGATTGTGGGAAGCAGCAATTAAATAGGCTAAGCTTCATCTGAAAAGGACAATAGGTAAGCAAATCCTAACCTATGAAGAATTTTTAACTTTGATAATTCAGATAGAAGCTTGTTTAAATTCGCGTCCGCTGTGCCCAATTTCTGAGGATCCTTCAGAACTTGCTGTTCTTACACCTGGTCATTTTATCATAGGAACTGCATTAACTACAATACCCGAGGAAAATTTATTAGATGAGAAAATTTCGAGTTTAAAACGCTGGAAACTTACCCAGCAATTATTTCAGAGTTTTTGGAAACGGTGGTCCAGTGAGTATATCACCAGTCTTCAACGTCGCAACAAATGGCAAAAAGCACAGCAAAATGTTAAAATGAATGATTTAGTGCTTCTTAAAGATGATAACATCCCCCTTTACATTGGAAATTGGGTCGAGTGACTCAAGTTTATCCTAGTGCTAATGATAAAGTTCGTGTGGTGTTAGTTAAAACTGCCAACGGACTATTAAAAAAGACCTATTCACAAACTTAGTGTTTTGCCAATAGAGAACTGAATTTAAATTGACTTAAAATTTTGATTCTTTAAATTTATTTAACTAATATGTTCTTGAATGTATCAAGGCGTCTTTTCATCTGTTATGAAAATTGCATTTTTATTCATTGATTATTTTAGAGTATAAAACGAGTTATGAATAACCCATTTAATTGCATGCACGGTAAAACACTCATCTTGAATATTTTTGTATTACTTTTCTTTTAGTAATATGCATGATAGCTATATCTTATTGTAATGTGAATGGTAGTAATTTTCATGAATCCTAATGCAAACATTTAGCCTTTCATTTCCTAAAATTGCATATTTGAATTTGATAATTTATAAGTAGTAATTAATTAATTTTAATTTAAGTAGCATTCCCATGCATTTATTTTATTTCATTTTATTAGTATTTAAATTAGTCGTGTATTTGCAAATATTTTAAGTTCATGAAAATGATTATCACATTTTTAACTTTAGATAATTAATAGTGTATTTGATTTTAAAATATTAAATTTTGGTATTTGCTTTGAAACAGTGTTTCAAGGCCCCACGGTATGTTACGGCCTTACCCGGCCTAACTTCTCATAATAGTTGTTACGCCCTCTAGCGGTCTTTTCTGTGTGTGTATAATGTGTTTTCAGTATCTTCATCAGTGTGAATTTGTGATCAGCGCGCACGTCGTGTGAGTCTCGCTTGAGCCATTGAGTTTGCGTTGGTCACAGAGATTTACGTTTAGCAATAAAAACCAGTTACAGTCCATTGCCTCGTCTTTTGAATTTTGGTTAGAAATGACCACGTCCCCTTCTCACACTCCGTAACACTGTTCTTCTAACTTCATATACATACACTCAAGCATCTAATAAATAGTTATTTCATCTGCACAGTGTTCTTAGTGAATACTTTTAATTCTTTTAACAATGATCTAAAAATGGAGACGACAAACATAGTTCTAGAAGCCTATGGTGGCTATAAACTTAGACCTGTAGGTATGATTAATTTACTTTGTAGTATTGGGAATAAGCTGGCTAATATAAATTTTGTAATAATTGAAAATTCTAAGTCTAAACCTGTACTGGGTTTAGAGAGATATATTAAATTAAATTTTGTCAAATGTATTGATAAAGTATCTGTAAATATGTATCAGACTGAAACTAAGCAGTTGATTGAAAATAATAAGGAAATTTTTACAGGTGTTGGAAAATTTGATGGAAAATATACCATTAAACTAAAAGAAAATGTTGTTCCTATTGCTCGTCCCCTTAGGCGGATACCAGTCAGTTTGCGTCCTAAACTTGAGGAAAAATTTTAAAAAATTGGAAAATGAAGGAATTATTGCTAAAGTTAACAATCCCCAGGGTTGGGTAAGTAATTTAATTGTGGTAGAGAAAACTGATGGTTCCATAAGGCTCTGTTTAGATCCTAAAGATCTAAATAAAGTAATAAAGCGAGATTATGTTTTAATTCCCAAAATTGAAGAGCTTGTTCCTAATTTAACTAATAAGAAAGTATTTTCAGTTCTTGATTTCAAAGATGGGTTTTTTCAAATTGAGTTAGATGATAAAAGTAGCGATTTATGTACATTCAGTTCTCCTTTTGGATGTTATAAATTTTTGCGTTTGCCAATGGGTTTGTCTTGTGCACCCGAGATATTTCCAAAAAGAAATGAAGCCAATTTTAGTGATATTCCGGGTGTTCTAGTTTATTTTTATGTCTTACTCATTGCAGGAGACACTATTGAACAACATGATGAAATTTTGGGTAAGGTTATGAAAAGGGCTAAAGAATTAAATATCAAATTTAATCAGAATAAAATTCAGTTGAAAGTACCTGAAGTTAAGTATTTGGGATATATATTTAGTTCGGAGGGTATAAAACCTGATCCTGACTATGTCCAAGCTATAATTGATATGCCTGAACCTCGAAATAAAACTGAACTTCAAAGAATATTAGGTATGATCTGAGGCAATTTATACCTCGGGCATCAACCGTATCTGCTCCTTTAAGAGAGCTTCTTAAGAAAAGCACAGTTTGGCATTGGTTACCTGTGGATGAAACAGCTCTTAAAACACTGAAATATGAAATTGCAAGTGCTCCAGGGTTAACGTGGTCGTCTAAAAGTTTTTTTACGTCGACTTCCAACACTAGATGTCGCTGATCGCAACTCGGCGAAAGCGATTTGCTTACGTATCTTGAAGGCAATGTATCCTTACATTGCCTTCTCTGTGGCCTTCTCAGAGTTTAAAAACGTTGTGCGCATGCGCTCTGACTGAATCTTGGAAAATTTTCTCTGTACATAACGTTGACGATATCATCAGAGTGCATGCGTATTACTATGTAGGGTAATTTCGTTTACGCGTGAATAAGCAAAGAGGGGTGGGTGAATAAGCTCCTGTTACAAACCGTTAAACGTGTTTCCTTATCGCAAACAGAATAATAGCAGGATGCTTTACGGCAGGTTCGGCTACTTTTTTTCGCAAAAAGCCATTTTTAGAATTATATTTATCAAAATAATATTTTTTAGTCCGCAAGTCTGCGACTCGAACTGTGAAACATGCATTTTGAAAATTGAGTCTAAAATAATTTTTTTTGCTAAAATTAATTTAATTTTCCTTTTTTTTAAATTAACAAAATACACTGCAATTCAATTATCAATTTTGAATTTTACAATATCCGTAATTATAATCATAAGATTTAACGAAGAATTTTAAGATTAATATAAGAATATAATTATTAAAGTAAAAATAAGTGATTTAAAACATTCTTTCGTTAGGCAGTATGCTTGGACTTCAAATATTTTATATGCTTAATTTGTATGAACAATAAAATTAAAATATATACTTAACAAAGAAGAACAATATCAAGTTTCTAATGAGATTTTGTTGCTGAAATGAAGTTTTCATGATACCATGTGAAGATTTTTTTTTTATCGTAGTTAAATTAAATTTAATTTTTTTATACGTTTATTATTTACTAACATAAAAAGAATCGCAATTATGCCTTGAAAGAACCATGCTTTACAGAAAATACTTTAAAGAAAATTGGAAGTTCAAATCAATCCACATTTTACCGGCAATATATGAAAGCCGGCATTCTATAGAATGCAGAAAACTGGAAGGCACGAAACGATTAACATTTCGCACGTTTCCTAAGCATTCTGTTGAAACTCATATGAAAAGCGGCAAAGTATAAAAGACATCGTCCACTCGATGTTATAAGAAATAAAATTAAGTGCAAATCAAAATAATTATTTCCTTCCTTGATGTAACATGTAGGTTCACATTTTATTTTGTTTTCTTTAATAAGCCAGCGGGAGTGGCCTCCCCTAGCCCTCCCCCCCCGACTCGAATCCTGGATTCGCCACTGGTTCCTACTCATATAAATGTTAAAAAATGTTATTACAGAGCAGATACACTAATAAAGCCAAAATTAAAAAAAGAAAGTAATACAAGCAATCCTATAGTAATTTGACGTAAACGAAAAGCAGACAACAAAAACAAGGAATCCATTCTAGTTTCCTTTTTCTAGTTTCCTTTTTTTTCCTTTTTCTGCATTTCTATTCCTCTTATGGGAATATAGATGGCGCCCCGGAGACTAATGTTTAATGCTTGGCTTTTCTCGAAAGCGCGGGCAAATGATTTTAATCTGGCTTCTTTCTACAGGGGTAAGTTTTTTTTATTTTACCTTATGAAAGCTTATTAATTAAGCTTGATGGCTAATATTTGGTTGGTCTTATTAGCGTATTTAATGTTTTTTTCTTTTGATGTTTGTACTTGTGGATTTGCTACCTGGTTTCTCTTTTTTTGGGGAGTTCGGGCTATGAGAAGCTGTCTTAGTCTAAATAGGCCTGCTTCTACAGAAAATTCCCTAAATATTCTTTTGAATCCATTTCGAATAGTTTCTAGCCCTTGAAAAAGTGAACTAGAATGAATTCCTTGTTTTTGTTGTCTGCTTTTCGTTTACTTCAAATTACTATAGGATTGCTTGTATTACTTTCTTTTTTTAATTTTGGATTTATTCGTATATCTGTCTATTGTTCTCTGTTTTTTGTTATGCTGCTGTAATGGCGCGCATCTTAAACATTGTCGTAATTTTTCTAACTTCATTTCTTTTTACAATTAAATTCTTTTATTCTTTTTAATTTTTGTATGATTTAAAATTTTTTTTCTTGTTCCAGTTTTATATAATTTTGCTTTCTTTTTTAAATAATAATTTTATGAAATTTTTTTAAATCATTGATTGTTTGCATATTATTACAGAGCATGTATTCGACAGTGCGTCGTCTCCCCATATTTTCTAACACACCTTTTTCAGCTCAGATAAACAGGTTGCATTCTTTTTCTTTTCTGGAGAATAGAGTTGGATAAATAAATACCTATCAGATGACTCGAGGTCTTCTCTCTCTAGTGACGGCTCATCCATTAGGGCTGCGGAGCTGCAGCACCCCCTGAAATTATTTTTAAAGTTTATTCTTCCTTTTTTTTTAAAAAAAAATCCAATTAAGTTAAGTTTTCTCATTGAAAAGGAAGCAAAAATGAATAAAGAAATATGTAAAGGGAAACTACTATTATCGTCAAAATTACGTGATGCTAATGTATTTCTAGGTTTTGGCCTATTGTCACACACTTTTAGTTTTAAAATCGGGTCCATAACACATTTTTTTTAATAAAGTGATTATTGCCAAAGGAAATTAAGCGCCAGTTATATAATTGAAAGTGAAAAAATTACATTTTTCTACAATTTTTCCTAAGAAAGCTTTCCACGACCGTAACTCTACTTTGCTTGTCATGATTTTTTCCTGTCCCCAGAACAAATGACGGCTATGACCACAGCTACGGTTACAGCAGGTATTTATTTTACTATTTCAGAAATTGTTCCTATAAACAAACCAGCGGGAGTGGCCTCCACGAAACTTTCTAGCATACGACCAGTACTGTGGGGTGGGTACACAACAGTGGGTAGGTAAATATTTTCTATGTGTATTTACCCAAGGGCTGGGTATTTTGAGAAAGAAATTATGAATGGTGATTTACAATAAAACATACAAAATTTAAGAATTCCCAAAAACTTAATATTTTGCAAACAAAATTTCGTATGTTATCAATTTTTACGTGCGCTGAGGTACCACAACTTTATTTTATGTTTTTGAGTACGAAATCTTACTGCAGATATCACACAAGATTTCACCATACCTCTGGTTAATCACAGGCGTCCATCTGGAGAATGTCAGAATGAAGTTTCGTTTTAGGGGGATGCCATAATTTCCGAAGTGCGTGTTTGCCGCTCGCTACAATTTCCTTCGTAGACTGCCAAGGTCAAAAGCCAACCGTACTAACTTGAGTGGAATAAGGGAAACGCTCGCCAACACACAGTCGCAATGTGCATTTTGAACCAAATATGCAATTTGAACAACTTTTTTTAACGGATTGAAACGAAAATTGGTCTCAAATATACAATTAAGGTTAGAAGGTCACATACCAAATTTCATGTATCCAAGTCATTATCTTAAAGAGTTATTTTGTTCACAAGTTTTCGATTATACAGACCGACAGACAGCCAATCCTTTGACGGATTTGGCTCAAAAATTTATACGGACATACATTCATGATGATAAAATTGTATACCAAATTTTATTCACCTAGCTATTCCAATTTTTGAGTTATAGTGTCCACATGAAAGTAGACAGACATCCCGGAGACTGGTTTTGTCCAAAATTTGATAGAAACTTACAAATTATGTGGGAAGATCAAATACAAAATTTCATCCGCAGCTCTAATAGTTTTCGAGTTATCGTGTTCAAAAACAGACATAATTCCAAAATTGTGTTTTTCGGACTCAGGGAGGTCTAAAACGTGGAGATTCGTCAAAATCTCGAGTTCGAATTTTTTGATGATTGCAATACTTTCGTTTTGTATATACTTCGTATACGAGAAAGTGAAAAAAGGAAAGCTTTAAACTCCCATAAAAAATACACTGAAAATGAAGAAATAAATTAATTCTGGAATTGCTATTAAATCATCACTATCCCCGTGTGGACGAATCAGCATAAATTTAAAAAAGCAGGAAAGCGCTGAAAATTAAGCTGTCTGAGAACGATTTCGTTGGCGAAATATACAAGAGCTTATTAGAACGTTCATCAAAGTACGCTCATAACTCAAATTAATACAATTGCCTAATAAAATATACTTTCGGTGATAAGTACAAATGCCTTTTAAGACAGTTAAAAAGTGAAAAAAATTCGTTATTATATAATATAAATGTTACATGAATACTATCAAATCTTAAAATAAACTTATTTTTAAGATTTTTCATTTTGTTGAAGTCCTGATTCCACGGGCAACGCCATGCGCGTACTGCTAGTTGATAAATAAATGTGCATAAAAAATTCATTCTTTTTAATATACTTTTATTAAGTTTTAGTTTTTAGTTCTACCTTTTGTCAACATCTTGCGCTATGGAAGCCTATTTTGGTGCTTAGAAAGACGATCGTTCTTTTTGCTGTCACGGACTTCCTATGCAAGGCCGGTCTTCCCCAGTAGCACAGAAATATTATATAATATTTACAGAATGTTATACATTATTATGAACACCGAGGAACACCGAATACCGTAACAAACTATTGTATTGTATGTATCAGTATTCCCGAGATACTAAATTTTCACAAATAATATAAAAACAATGTTTTTTTTATAAAAAATCTTCATTTTAACTCAGTATATCACTCGATTGGATGTTTTATTTCAAAAAACTCCACTGGGATAATTATTCTTTAAGATGCTGAATATTATATGATACTATTCAATACAGCGAAAAAGATATGAGTTTTACATTTATCTGTATTGTTCAATATTTTAAGATGAAGTTATTCTTTCCGTCAACAGATGTCAGCATGGTAATACTGTGACACTATATGTATCAGTGTTATTCAATATTTTAAGGTGAAGTTATTCTCACAGTCGACAGATGGCAGCACAATGATACCGTAAAACTATATTAATCAGCATTGAATAATATGTCCGAAAAAATATTTAAAAAAATGTTCATTTGAATAATAACATTTATGCATTAAGTTTGTTTTAAAGGCGGGCCGGATTCAGCTAAGGAAATTAACCATAAAAAAAGCTCTCACATATGGATTATCTATTGTTCTGTGAAAAAAATCGAGTGTTATTCTCCTCGTAAAAATATGCACGTGATTTATTGTTGCGAATCTTGTATTTGATTTACAGTATATACTGTAATTATAAATGTTAAAGGCGTCTAGTAATACATTAAAAGAGGAATAAATAAATTTCAAAATTATTTTAAAACCTTTCAAACATATTATTATAATTACTTTAAAACCTCATTGCCTTAATTTATTAAATTAGCAAACTTAGATATAAGAGCTGAAATTGCTTCCTCTTTGACTTCTAATTTCATTTTGAACTCGAAATTGTAATGATAAAAGATAATTTAAGTAAGAAAGCCATTCAGAATAATTGTGAATGAACATGAAATTTCGTAGAGATCCGAACTTTGTAACTATATTTTATTATGATCATTTACGCTCGCTGATACAAGTCTGGCTGGTCTCGGGGTACGGCTTCGGGTTGGTATGCAGAAGGTCCTGGGTTCAAAGCTTGCTGTAAGTAGATATGTTCAAAAAATATCAAAGCGTTACCCAGCGGTTCGAAATTAAGCGATTACTGTTATTTTTAATGTATTTTTAAAATATTCATTATATTGTTATATTATATAATATTATTCAGTATAGTACAATATTATTTAATATGGCATAATATTATACAATATTATATGACATTATCCAATATTATGAAAAAAACATTATATAGTTTTGAAAAAGTCTTACGTTTTACACTGTTTCAATATTGCGAAAAATATTGTACAATATTACTTTTTCGAATTTTATGATATAAGACAATATTATGTGATACCTGGGTTAGGAGATGCGGAGCCCAAATAGAAACAATTTTGATAGTGGTGTAACTAGGGTGGGCATGTAGGACACATGCCTTGAGCGCAATTGCCAGGGGGCTCAAAATTAAGGAATCAATTGGTTGTATTTAAAAGAAAAATTGTTTTTTTCTTTGAAGTTCTTATTTCCAAGATTCTTAAAAATTGAAATGGTTTTAACTAAGTGTGGGAAAATCTTAAGGATACAGTCATTTTTAAAACACAGAAACCTCAAGCTGTGACAAAATAACAAGTAATATTATGTTTCAGAGATTTGCTGACCCAAACGCCGTTAATGGAATTAAAATCTCGTTTAAAAGGAAGATCTTTTCCACAGATTTGAGTCTCGGTGGGAGGTAAGGGAAAATGGAATGATTATGAGGCGTGATTATCTCCGCAGGTTTCTGATGGTTTCTCACTGTATACCTGATTCATACTGACTGGACATCAAATTCTTCGGAAGTTGGTGATAAATGATTAGGAAAAATGTCATTCCTATTTTCAATCAGAAAAGAGTGAAGAACAGAAAATAGACATCCATTTTTTGCGTAACTCATTTTGTGCAATGAAGCAAATTTAAAAGACGTAAATTCGCTTTACTCATTTATTTTGTTTTCAGTACTGACCCAGATAGCAATCTTAGTTTGTAGCAATCTTGCTCAGCAAGCTTGAGGCAACTTTGACACGGCAAGAGTGCAAGCTTGAAACAACTTATTGCAAACGACGAAATCACCACGCGTCGAACTTGTAGCAAGCTTGTTGCGTCAAACTCATCGTAAACTATAGCAGAAACAGATTACGCAGACAAACCGCAGATTCGAACCCTCGGCAACTCTCATCCTAAGCTTGGCGCCTTAGCTATTCAAGCAGCTATACCTCTATTGCGGACGACAGATTGCGCTAATACATCGTGCAACTACGCACGTTTTATTTTAAACTGTCTTCTTGGTTTCATTATTTTTTTAAATTTTGAGTTGAGAATATGATTTGAAGTCAAAGAGAGATCGCTTTTCGCTAAAAACTACGTTTTGCTAGTGGAATAAATTATGAAATTAGGGTTCAAAAGCAATTACTTTTCAAAATATGGGACACAAGTAAGTTATTATTTTTCAACAAACATAGACTGTTTTTTAAGTTTAATTTCAAAATTAAGAAAAAGGCGATATATAGTTTTCTTTAAAGTGCGAATTCTATATTTAGTAAAAAGATGGAGAATTTTTCAAAAGTAATTTTTTATTATAAAAAGACCTAATTTTTTTCAAAAATTATCATTGATTTATTGAATTAATAAAAAGAAGGATGGTCTAGGAGATGCTATTAAAAATCGAATGTTTTTTAAAACAGACAAAGATCAAAACCAGATATATACAACTGTATACAGGTCGTGGTTTGTAAGAGTGCCGTGTCAACTTTATAGAAAACTTGCATTGCAAGGAGGGTGATCGATTATGCTTTGTTACTTTGAAGGAAGTTTGCTGCAAAGTTGTCGCGTCAAGTTTGTCATGACAAGCTAATATCAAGAAAAACCACTCTTGCTGCAAGTGTACATGCTATCTGGACACCACCCTCCATTTTTGAAAGAAATCGGAAAAAACGCTTCTTCTCTGTAAATTGTCTATGGGTAAAGCTTGTAGAAATCCCCCAGCCACCTAACCGATTTCGACAATTTTTATTTTATATGAAAGCTGAAGAAGTTTAGATTTGCAATGAAGGGTCACCTGCCCCTACCCTCCATTTTCGAATGAAATCGAAAAACTTATCCCAGATAGCAATTTTAGTTTGCAGCAATCTTGCTCTGCAAATCTACAGGTTTGACACGGCAAGAGTGCAAGCTTGAAACAAGTTAAAGCAAACGAGTTAGTCACCACGCTTCAAACTTGTTACAAGCTTGCCGCGTCAAACTCATTGCAAGCTATAGCAAAAACAGAGTACGAAGACAACTTCGGATCAGTGGCGGATTTTGACAATATGAGGCCCAAGGCGCAAAATTATTTTGAGGCCCCCTCCGAAACAACTGTATGGGTGATACAAATATGTAACGTGAAATAATTTACTTATGCTTTTAATTCTAGCTCTATGGTATCTTCGTTATTCAATTTGAAGTATTGTTGTTTATCTTATTTCTGACATTTATTTCCCTCATTTTTACAAAGCATATATTTTACTCTTGACCAATTATATATGCTATATCATTTTTCATAACGCTATATGTAAGGTTGTCATAATTTCCAGGTATTGATGCGGGACGTTTAAGTGCTAAATAAATAAAACATGAAAAAAGTAGGTAGTTAATGATTTATTTTACTCTGATAAGAGATCAATAAAATCTAATCAATCTAGAATAATAAAAGAGATGCAAGGTTGATGCTTTTTAACCCATTCATATTTTAAAGTTGATTTTAATTTCTTAATTATAACATTTTCTCCTTTCACATAATTATAAAATTGGGCTCAAATCTTTTTAAAATCATAATGACAAATCAAAATTGCTTGTGTTGTCTTCTCTGACAACTTGTTTCTTTTGTCCGACCATTGAGTTGACATGCGGGAAAATATTCTTACCACATTTGCATTGTGGACTGGAATGGCAAATACGTATTCGGATAGCTTTTTCAGACATGAATTCTCATCAATATACTTTGTATTTGCAAAAAACTTCATCCATTTCTCTTGCATACTCAATTTCATAATTGCTTTGCAGTTTCGGTTGGTATTATTTTTCTCTAAATAATCTTGTAGATATACAATCTGGTTGAATAGAATTTCAGTGTTGCTATAATATCGATATTTTTACCTATAAATGTGAGATAGTACGTTCTATTTCTTCCCGGAAGAGTTTAGGGAGAAAACGGGACAAAGTAATATGTGACTGAGTAGTGAAATACGGTGACAGTCTCGTATGTATGGGACGTATGGAAACCTTAATTATATGTATATATAAAATAGATAAAGAAATTAAAATACCTTTGCATCCCTTTATCTTTTTTCATTTTTACTCCATTATTCCGTTTGGTATATAAAATATTTAAGTAGCAGTGTTTGTTTCGGTTTCTGTATCTATCTATATGGGTTGGACACAACAGTGTCCAAACATTCAAATTTTATATTAAATAGGAATAAAATTTCAAAATTGTTTTTGACAATTTTTTTTTTCTTTTCTTACGTTTAATAAAGAAAACTTATTCAGTCAAAAAGGAGAAATGAGCTCATAAATCACCAACTTATAGTTATGAACTATAAAAAATTTTACCATAAACTGAGAACCATTTTATATTTATTCTAAATTTCGAGCTCGAATAAACAGTGCCAACTCTTTTGCCCTAAAGACGGAATGGAATAAACTAATAACAATACAGGCAAATAATAAAATTATCCCTCCGAAATTTTTTCTAAAAAACAGCATTTTGAGATGAATTAAGATAATTTTTTAATGTTATTTAGTTTAAGCTCTACAAAGTAAATCGTTAAAATCGTTTTCATCATTCCTTTTTTCTAAAAGGTTATCTTGTTAAAAAAATGAAAATGTGAAAATGAAGCAATGACTTTCAAATATAATATAACTAATCAAAAGTATAAGTGGGTTGCAGAATAATGTGAACACTTTTGAATTTGCACGTTTTTTCAAATATCTCCCGAAAGGCTGAAAGGATTTTCCTAGAACTTCGACCATGTAAAGAAAAGGTTTCAACTCACAGTTTAAAGGGAAGATTCGGTCGATGGCATTTAGAGGAATGACCAGAAATTGATAAAGAAAATGATTTAGGACTCATTCCATTTTACAGAAAGCTGATAATGAGTTGCAACTTTCACCAATGGTTTCGCTTGATAAGCGCAACATTTACATGCATTTTTTGTTTAAAAAAAAGCCCTTATATTCAGGAAGTTATAAAGATTTTCTTAAAAAATCCCACATTTTCCCCCAAGTGTTTTGCTTATAACATACAGAGTTTGCAGCCAATTATTATTATTATACAAGCCTTCTGTAATAAATTATTTATTTAAAATTTATTACAGAATTCATGTCAATATGTTAGTGAAGTAGTGTAATAAAATTTGCTGGAAATACTTTGAATATTAGAGGAAATATGAGTATTTGTAGTAAATAATTTTTTACTGCGCATGTGCGAAACGTAGCCTAATTTTTCTTTCATAATTTCAAAGCCAGATATATAGGGCAGCTTATATAAAAATTCCAATTGAATATCGTTAAGATTCAGGAAGATATCTGCATTGCAGTGATATAAATTTTATTTGCACTCTAAGAGAAGCCAAATGATGAAGGTTTTTCTACAAATGATATTTTTAAAAAATTTGAATCTTCGAATAGTTGTCGACGAACTGCAATCTAAGTAATTTATTTAATTTATAAGTATACATGGGTATTCAGGATATTCAACTTTCATGAAATTTAATATTACTGTTAGAATCGATTTAATCTCTATACAAGCTATTTTGAAGTTACAAATATTAAGATAAACTGAAATAACAAAATATTTAAATGTGGATCACATTCAGGAGAGTTGGTGTTAGTATCTTGCATATAAAAAAAATACAAAATCTTAATTTAGTAAGTAATTTTTTAAAAAATGGTAAAAAAAAAATGACACCTTTTTTGAAAAATCTAAATACTGTAGCACAAAGTTTGCCAGGATTGTTGAGTCAGACAGCTAACTGCAAAACAAACTGGACCACACTGAATCTGCAAGCGAATATGAAAACATGAAAAAAAACTCTTAAGAATGACGTCCTGAAATTTAAGCGATACTTAAATTTAATTCAATTTGAGTACTCGGTTCTTAAAATCAAATAAAAGCCATAAATTAAATTACCTTGATAATAATGCAAGAACAAAAGTATTACGATGTATCTGGCCCCAAAAGTTTAGGGGCCCCTAAGCAGTTAGTTACCTACTTTCCCCTGCGCATTTCTACAACTGTGAAATCGATTTACAGACCATCGCGTCTTGGGTACAATGGACGTCTCATCAAAGGAATGTCGTCTTCTGCATTTCTCGTTTCCTATAGAGTACATTCCTGGGTGACTAGGAGGTTAATCTATCAATAATAATACATATTATTCACACTAGGACTTCACATCATCAGGGACATCAGAAAATACAAAATTAGACATTAAACCATATTTACCACCTGTCCATCACTGAGATGCAACATTCACCCAACAGAAGTCTGAGAAGAATTATATTTAATAGCCTTTTGATAAAAGTTAGCTCAAAAAATAAATAAAAATAAGGACAAATAATTTCTTTTGCTTCATGCAATTGTGTAAAATGTATTAGCTCTGTCTGAATTATAATAATATATCATATGCTGAATTCTGTTTTATTACTTTTATTTTTATACATTTTTGCAAAAGTAACAGCACAA
>BGPR01028293.1:5214-20067 GCA_013235015.1 Araneus ventricosus | reverse complement strand
AAACTAGCTTCGTTCAGTTACGTGTACTAGGGTTCTAGAAGTACTTTTAATACAGAATGAAATGTAAGTTTTCTATTTTCAACAAACATTGACTGGTTTTTTTAAGGTTTACAATTTTGTTTATGAACGTTAAATTTTATTCAGCAGTAAGAAAAGGCGATATATAGTTTTCCTTAAATTTACGAGTTCTATATTTTAGTACAAGATGTAGAATTTTTTCAAAACTTACATAAAAGTTGGTTTTTTTACCAAATTATCATTGATTTATTGAATTAATAAAGAAGGACTGTCCAGGAGATGCTGTTAAAAAAATCGGATGTTTTAAAACAGAGTCAAAGATTATCTGTAAGTGTGCTGTATCATCTTTGTATGAAACTTGTTTGCAATCGTGGTGTGAAGTTTGTCATAGCAACTTCATCAAACTTGTTTGGAATGGGTTGGTCGATTATGCATTGTACTTTTGCAAGAGTATTGCTTTTAGAAAGTTGCCACATCAAGTTTATCCTTAACAACTACACATCGATTGCATATTTAGAAAGTGATTAATCTATATACTTATTCACTACAAAAGTGTCTGAAAGTTATACATCAGAGTTTGTCTTAACCAAGCTAATATAAAATGTAGAAACTTGCTCTAAGTGTACAATACTATCTGGAATGAACCTAAATATTTTGTAAAGGAGAGCGGTGCTATTCACATACAGCGCTATAGTGGCGTTACAGCGGACTGTTTGCGGGTTGCAGTGGTCTCGTGTCAGTCTCCCGAGCTTTGGAGAGTAGGGTTTTGGTTCGAAGCAATATACCACAGTTTGGTTGTTGTAGTTTAATGAGCTATATTTGGCAGGGATTGCATATTTAATTTTTCATGAATGCTTTTGAAAATTCACTCAAGAATGATTTTAAAATTCTTCAATCGCATCTTACATAACAAATGATAAAATCAGCTCTGAAAACAAAGCAAAGGAGGTAGAAATGGATTCCCCTGTGTTCTGAAAACTTTTTTGATGCAGCTTTTTCATCTAAGATGAAACAAGTTAACGGTAAAAGACTCAGTTTTATGCCTTGTTCTCCGTAGCCCATACAAATGTCAAATTGTAAGGTAGACCCTGATTTAAAGCGTACAGCTTGCATTGACAGGATTCTGTAATCAGTGCAGAATCCTCTCTGGCTATACTCTAAAACAAAAGAAAAGGAGGTAGAAGAAATGCCCTTGTGTTTGAAAACCTTGCAGTACCAGCTTAACCCTAACACTCGTTTGAATAAAACAGAAGTTAAACAGTAGCTCAGTTTGTACCTTGTTCTCCCGTAACCCCATACCGATAATAAGATTGTAAAAGGTAGACCCTGTGGTTAAAGCGTACAGCGCATTGACAAGTTCTGTATCAATTGCCAGAATCCTCTCTGGCTATACTCTGAAAACAAAAGAAAGAAAAGGAGGTAGAAGTACCCTGTGTTTGAGAACCTTTTGATACCAGCTTAACCTAGCTTTTCATTTAAGATAAAGTAAGTTAACAGTAACTCAGTTTATACCTTGTTCTCCGTAACCCATACCGATAATAAAATTGTAAGGTAGACCCTGATTTAAAGCCAGTACCTTGCATTGACAAGTTCTGTATCAATTGCCAGAATCCTCTCTGGCTATACTCTGAAAACAAAAGAAAAGGGTGAAAGAGTAGCCTGTGTTTGAAAATAGCTTTTGATACCAGCAACCCTGGCTTTTCATTTGGAATAAAAGTAGTTAACGAGTAACTCAGTTTATACCTTGTTCTCCATAAGCCCCTTACCGATAATAAAAAGAATTGTAAGATAGATACAGTTTAAAAGCGTACAGCACATTGACAAGTTCTGTATCAATGCAGAATCCCCCTCTGGCTATGCTCTGAAACAAAAAGAAAAGAAAGAAAGGGAGGTAGAAAGAGATTCCCCTGTGTTTTAGAAACCTCTGATGCCAGCTTAACCCCCTAGCACCATTTAGATAAAACAAGTTAACAGTAAGGACTCAGTTTATGCAGTTGTTCTCCGTAGCCCACTACCGATAATAAGAATTATGGGGAGTAGACCCTGATTTAAAGCGTACAGCACATTGACAAGTTCTGTATCAGTGCAGAATCTCCACTCTGGCTATACACAAGGACATAGACAAGCATATTCAGGTATCACCTAGCTTTGGTATTAACTTATTCTCAATAACAAAAGGCTGGTTTCCTGATTTTGGTAATTGGTTTTCAGGACAATGGATATTTTTGACGAGTTTGATCAGAGCTTATATGACCTATCTGCATATCCAACTACAGGAGGTGTCCAACAAATGACTCTCATTTGAAATTAAAATAACTCAGCAGCGAGTCTGATGAAAGACGAACCAGTGACCATACCTTTGGTCACAGAAACGTAAAATCCCAGTACAAAAGTTTCAAAATTAGTTATAAATGTTGCCGACAGGTGGCGCTGCAGATTTGTAATGGCTATTCAGGAATCCGATAAAGAAATCTATAAACTGTCCTTGGCAAGCACGAAAAATGCCTAATTTGAATCGATTGTGATGCGATTGCAACGATTACTTGCAAATGACAGTTTATAGCTTTCTTCTCGAAATCTGAACTGTGATTACAACGTACAGCGCCACCTGTCGGCAACATTTATAACTAATTTTAAAACTTTTGTATCAGATTTTTACGGCTTTCAGACTAAGCATATCACTGGTTTCGTTCTTCTATCGATCTCCGTTGCCGAGTTATTTAATTTTAAAATGAGGGAGTCCTTTGTTGGACACCCTGTACATGTGTAGGTATTATACCTTTATACCTAAAACAGATATGCCACAGATATATGGTTATTGCTTCCTGTTTGTTCATGTTTTTTTTCAATTATCGAAATATTGCTCTGAATTTTTGGCACTTGTATTCGTTCAAATTGTGTACTAATGCTACACAAAATCTCGGTTCTACATCGAAATTTTTCGTGTAAAATATATTCCGTTTTTTTTACCAGTTTTTAGCTAAGCGTATTGGGTGGGCTTTTTCCCAGTTTGTAGATGAGTGTATTATATTTCAATAAACATTTCAATGTAAGATGTTTAGTTTGGTGAAACGACCTTCTAATTTATATAAAAAGTAATACAATTCCAAATAAACTGCTTATTTAAATATAATAGTATATTAACAAATGACATAAGACGTTAAGTCCAATCAGGTACCATTTGTACATGCTTAAGACCAATTCCTTCTTTTCATTAAAATTAAAGGATTAAAAACAATAAAAAGAAATTCAAATTTTCTAGATAAACTGAAAATCTCTCAATATGGATAATCCAAACTATTTTTTTAAGAACGTATTTATTTATTTTTGGTTTGTGGAACATGATTATCGTGCAGATTTTACTATCAAAAATCTAAATTTAGTATTACAAAAAGTAATAATGAATGTACCATCAAAATTTGTGATGTTTCCATTTTCCTTCTGCAAGATTATAATTCATACTTGCTCCTGGTATGAAAATTTAAATTTCAGTGAATTATTTTAAGGTATCCGACTGTGTTCGGAGACATATTTTTGAAAAATAACTTATATATATATATATATATATATATATATATATATATATATATATATATTAATGTTATTTTTCAACTGCATATGTTTTAAAACTATAAAAATATTGTAAAATTAAGCTTTCAAAATAATATATATTTTTTAAAACTGAGAAAGTTTAGACAATATTTGCCTTATGCAAACAGCCATAGACAAAATCATATTCTAAATATACATAAATCCTTGTAGGAGTACATTTTTATGACAGTTATCTGTGTTATGCTCTAAAATCTTTCTTGTACTTAAAAATAGTTTTGAGATATAGCTGCACATAGTTACTAAACTGGTAATTTTTAATAACAAATGCTTTTCGTTTATATTTAAACACTTAAAAACATTACTAGATTTTAAAATTGACCTTAGTTTTTAGAGGAGAACATCAAGCATATTACAGAAAACAATATCAGAAAATTTCGTATCAATACTTGAATAACGTTTTGAGAAATCATTGTTACGGTCGACAATTTTCCTTAAAAATATCATTTCTCACAAAACGTATTTAAAGTTTTCATGCAACTTAAAATAATGCTTACAGTTCGGCAATAAAACAGCTGTCACTCCATTTGTAATTCACGTAGAGTAAAAAGTGAGACAGTTTTAGAAAGCTTATTAAACAGGCTACAAAATTAAGTCTTAAAAAGTGTTTTGATAATTTCATCAAAACCTACCTAAAAATACCTTAAAATTTTTGACAATAATAACAAATTTTTTCAAATCAGTTAAAATACTAGAGTGCTATGTTTTAGCTACAGATTTGCAGGCAATACATATATATTGATCTTTTCACTTCCATAAATGAGAGGAATATAGTTCATTATTAATGGAAATTCTAAACTACAAATTTGTTAGTACACTTAAATTGAAATAGACAAAATATAAGATAATTTTCGCACCAGAAATATACAAAAGCATAATAATAGCTGTTTTTGCGTTCTTTATGGTTTATGCTGATAGTAATTTATGTATACATAACAAAACAAAAGCTTCAGATTCATCGATCCTCTTCAAATTCTTAATTACCTATTGAAAAGCTACTCCCGTCTCAGAAAGTAATATCCGGAGCACATTAAAAGTCAAATCCTGAAAAAATATTTCCCCATAAGCCAGACAATTAATTATTTAAGGGAAAGATGATGGGTTTTCCATTAAGAAAAAAATGCTTGACTTTTGCATCCCTTTTTTATATTTATAAAAAAACCTTCATCCTGACTTTATAGAAATAATCTTTATTTTATTTACAACAAAGTTGTAATTAGTGACTAAAATTAAACGTTAGTTTATGTTACAAGCTTGTTTTTTGATAGTTATTCTGAATGCGTACTGATCTAATTACACCGTAAGGCGTTTTCGTTTGTTTACCTGTAAATTTGCTTGTTCTGCGATCACGAACGCAAATGTTCGATTTCTTAGATGTGATTTGTAGCGTTTCTTAAAACATAAGAGACGACGTATGTCTAAAGGTTTTTATTTTTTTACCGTTTTAAGATGGTTGGCAAGTTTTAATGATTGTAGATTGATGTAATGTTCAAGGCTTTTTCAACGATTCTAATAGGACTGGTTCATACTATAAAACTTGAAGCTACTTTCCCTCTCAAGTGTAATTACCTCCAACTTTGTTCCATCACATTTTTCCAGCAACAATTGTTTACCGATAAACGAACAGCAAAGTTAGAAATAATGTCATAGAGAAAGGGTAGTGCTGATGACTGCCAAAACCTCTCCTTATCCTCTACGCCCTCAGGCTGCGCATTCACAACAGTGGCTAAACCTTTAAAGACAACACCCAGATAGCAATTTTAGTTTGCAACAAACTTGCACTGCAAATCTGCCAAGCTTGCGGAAGTTTATGACAAGGTGCAAGTGTGAAACAAGTTTAGCAAGTTAACGCAAACTTCGAGGAATCACCAGTGGACGAACTTGCAGGAAGCTTGGCATTACAAACTCATTACAGTAATATAGCAAAAGTGAACGTACAAACCCAGGATAGAACTGGATCACGTTTCAGCAGAGCTACATTCGGCCAGTTAAACTCGGAGAGGAGAAGATAATTTCGCTAATACATCGTTCGATTCGATTCATACGATTTATTTTAAAATATTTTCTTGTTTCATTTTTTTTGAGTTGAGAATATGATTTGAAGTCAAAAGAGAGCGATTTTTCGCTAAACTCACATTTGCTGTAGAATAAATTATGAAATTAGAGTTCAAAAGTTAATTACTTTAAAACGGGACGAGAATGTATAGATTATTATTCTCACAAACTGACTGTTTTCGTTTAATTTTGTTATAAACGTTAAAATTTCAACATTAAAGAAAAAAAGCGATATAGTTTTCTTTAAAGTGCAGTGTTATATTTAGTAAAAGATGGAAAGGTTTCAAAATTTTTTTATAAAAAAGTTATTTTTTTTTTACAATATCATTGATTTATTGAATTAATAAAAGAAGGACGGTCTAGAAGATGCTATTAAAAATCGGATGTGTTTCTAAAACAGAGACAAAATGAATTATCTCTTTGTACTATCCTTGCATCAGAGCTTGTTTTCCAAACTTGCAGTAAATTTGCATTGCAAGGAGGTGGCGATAGTTGTCACGGCGAACTTGCTACCAAGTTCGCTAAAGAAAAACTGAACTTGACGCGTCAAATTGCGATGACAAGGTAGATATCAAGTCAAAATCAAACTTGCTGTAACTACATTACGTTTATCTAGGCAATGAAGAGCAGTCCTAGATTTCTGTGTTCGACAAGTTGTCTAGTTTGCGACGGTCGCTATAGAAAACCTTCTGACCTTGATGTTTTAAGTCTTGCTTCATTTTTACTCTATGATGTTTATAAGTTCTTTTCTCTCCCGAGATCAATTTTCAAATAGTGCGGAAAAGGTTTCAATTTCATATCACTAGACAAAGATAAAACGGGTTATTTACCTATCCATATTTAGACGGCAAAACTAGAGGACCATGTGCATTCTGTGAGTATCATTGGTTGATTGTGAACAGTTGTCAATTGTATCATTTTTGACAATTCAAGTTACCCTTCCAGAAATAAATAGAAAAGACTTAAGCACAGATTCAAAGGTACTTACTTGATGTTTGCCAGCTGTGGCTAGCCACCAGTGCTCTAAAATGTCAGAACGAGAACCATGGAACATTATCACTCCAAGGTGGTTAACGATGGGCGTTTGCGCGATTCACATGGCGACAGATAGTCCATCACAAAGTTTATACACACTAGCAGAATTCATTATGAAGGTGTATGTACCAATGTGGTTTTACTAATAAAATTCACCACTCCTCAATCATGGTTCTATACGTCTTTGGAAACAATAAAGAAAATCATGTTATCTCTGCTGAGTGAAAGCTGTGACCGATCCTGTGATTCACCAATGGTTACTTTGGGAATCCAGAAAAGATACTAATAGCGATTACAGACGATCAGAAACTTCATCAGAGAACTTGGTTGGTTTGCGTATGATTATGGCGGCAAGAGCAAGGAAATCGGTGGACTACGTTTGCAATTCCAGATTTTAATTTCGAGCTGAAGACCTGTAAACTCATCGATTGGCATGGTGGGAAAAAACGAACCCATCCATACAATTAAATTTCATATAAAATCTCTGAGAAACAACGTGGTGGTTGATGGCGTACCTGCTGAAGTGTTTGATTACAAAAGCTACCCATGTCATACATACTCAATCAGTGGAAAGATGCCTTAAATTAGTCCAGAGGCTTCGCTTCAGTTTGTGGTGCAGCCAAGAAGATGGATTTATTAGAGTCAGATTGGAGTCAGATAACTTAGGCCATAATTTAACACTAAAGCTGAGATAATCGTCAAAGAGTCAGAGCTAACAGCAGAATCAAGTCACCCGTCAAAATTATGTTTAGTTGATTTACAATGATTTTAGGTTTGAGAGTCTCAAAAGCGCTAAGAATTTATTGAGCAACATCTTGATTTTCAAGTGTAACTTCACAGATATTTGCAGCTGGATTCATAATTACATACTATTATATTTAACCTTTGTTCTCTATCATATGGAAACATCACATTTTCTGTACAGAGTTCATACGCTGAGCCGGAGGTTCAAGTTATTTTTTACTGTGTTGGTAAATGTTTCACTTGGCTTCTGTGTATACATATTAAAAATGAATCTATATTAAAGCTAATGTTTCCACAGTAATAACTTCTAATACTTTTTTCTCATCCTACAGTGCGTATGATGTTATTCAATTTTCGCATTATTGGTCAATTTCAAGGGCTGAGCTGAACCTTTAAATATACTTTGTTATTAAAATGCTTGTACATGGTATATAATTAACAAAAGCCAACTTTTCCATTGCTATAAGTCAAATGTATCAAATTTAGATTTTGATGTGAATGCATTATAACTTATTCATATTTGATGCAATATTGGTCAATTTCAAGGTCTGTGGCAGACACTTTAAATATAGCTTTGTTATTAAAATGCTTGTACCACTGGTATATAATATATACAAAGCCAACTTTTCCACACTATTAAGTTAAATGCATCAAATTTTTGATTTTTTGATGAATGCATTATAACTGTTATTCAATTTTGATGCAATACCGGTCAATTTCAGGCGATGAGCGGAGCTTCAAGATATTGTGTTGCCATATACAAAGACACACTTTTCCGCATATTATTTACGTTCATTTAAATTTTGATTTTTTCTGCCCACACTACTGAGGATGGTTTCTTTTTTAATTGTGTCTTATTTATCGCCTACTGTTTTAACTAACCAAACGATTTAAGAACAAACGATTTCCAGATTCATACCCCTAATAGCTTAAAATTCCCTACAATTTTGATTACGGCGTCCATGCAATCATTACAAATTCAGATATCGGTCAAAGCGACTAGAATAGATGTCATTACAACATCTTTTCCTATCGAATATGCATAACATAACACATAAACACGCGTAACATGTCGTAACATATACGCGACCTGTGCTATATGTTCCCTGAACCGCAACTGGAAGGGACTGGACGGCTCATAAAGCTAACGCCTGGGAACAAGGACAATGGAACTGAAACGCATCAACCGCAACCAAACGGCGGACACACTGGGTTCCTGGCTACCACAAATGGACAATACGTCAAAATCAACGTAAACAAGATAATAGTAATAAACGTAATTGTAAGCATAACATGACTAAACAGCAACCGCAACCTGTGGAACGGACACAACAACCTGGCGCCATGGAACAGGGACGGACATACTAAACATTTTATAAACATAACCTGATAACATAACATAACATAATGATAACATAACATATAAGTCCAATTTACTCATATAGCTTATAACATAACTTATAACATAACATAACATAATCACTAACAATAACTAACCATAACTATAGTCATAATTGCAGCAATAACGTAGCCAATAAACATAGTCGACCCATAACATAAAGCATAAACATAAAGCAGACGCAAGTAACGTAAGCACGTAAACGGGGTCAGGACGACAGTGAGACGAACATGTTGAAACGGACAGACATGACTGAACTAGCGCACATATATACTATGAAGCATGACGCTGTATAACGTAACAAACATAACGTATGATACTCCAGACCGGTACACATAACTTATAAAGTAACTTATAACCATAACCTAACTTATAACTTATATTACATAAATTAATAACAATATACAGAGATAAGACCATCACCTGCAAGAAGAATGAGCATAACCATATATAATACCTTATATATAAACTATAACTTATATAACATAACTACATAAATACGATATAAACCATAACATAACATAACATTATAACCATAATAAACATGAACTATGGCAATAAGCAATAAACGGATAACACATACCACAATAGAGCAGACCATAATATAACCATCAAACTATAACATGACTAACACTAGATAAACATATATTCGGGACTAAACATTATAGGGAATAGATATATAATATAACATTATAATATACCATAATATAATATGTATAGATACATATAAATTATGTACTACTGAAGCTTATAAGATACATAACATAACTTGACTAAACATTAACTAATAACCGTAACTGTACGCGTAACGTGAACATAACCATGGCATGTTTTACGAGCACAGCAACCTAAACGCACGCAGCGGATCAACAGCAGCTAGTGGAGCGAATGGACATAACAGCAACATGTTATGTATACCTAAGTAAATATAATTTAATGTCTTGATAAGAACATAAGCAATTAAACGCAAGAAACTAACATGTAAAACATAGGAACGGGCGGGATGACGCGCTGAGACAAACTGGCCTGAGCGCACTGACACACGTAACGTGCAATGACGTAACAGATGACTACATAATACAAACCCATAGCCTGAGACTATACCCACTATGTAACGTTCGTTTACAAGGCTTGTATGTGTTTCAAAATCAATTTCATATAAAGCATCTTTTATATGATCTTTCATTGGACTGATGCTTAGAACGACGTTATGATGGAAAAGACGCATAATCGAAAACCTTGAATGAATCAGGACTGTAATGAAACTGACGTATAAATGAAACCTATAAACATGATGCTTTCTGTATTTTCAAGACTATTATTTATTTATTAAATAAAACACACTACAGAAAAACTCCATTTCAGTATATAAACAACAAACGCAATGCATAGGAATAGTAAGAGTTAGAACGGAAGGAATATCGCAAATCATAAAAATTTTGCAGAGACGCATATATAATTGAAACAGAAACACATAATCCACAGAAACATTAAAACACACTATGACTTTAAAGTCATATTTTTAAAAAATTAAAATAGACCATTTCAAAAGGCCAAGAAGTTAAAAAAGTCAAAACACAAGCACCGAATCCCTCTGAAAACACACCAGGAGTTTAAAACTTTAAAGACAAAATACACTTGAGAATAAAAATAAATTGCAACTACGACCATAAAAACAAATATAACAAAATTAAAACCCATAAAAACATTTAAAAAAATGTCATGAATACTTAAGAACACGGAAAATCAAACGTGAATATAAAATCTAAAAGGTTGTAAAAGGCAAAATAAAACACATCATGTACTTTAAAAGTTGTCAAACATTTTCGATTTAAAAAAGCGCAAGATTATTAAGAATATAGGAAACTAAACTAGTCATATCCCTTCCGCTATGTTGAGGGTTATAATGAATAGGTGTAGATTTTTTTAATAAAAAAAGTAAGGAGTTTATAAAACAAAATTATGAAGTCGAGGTGATGATAAATGACTGAAACAATAAAGTAAATTAAGATTGCATGGAATATCAGAAGAAATGTCTAAATAATCACTTTTATACATAAGTAAAATACCTAAGATATATTTCTAACAAAAAAATCTACTTTTTATTACTCTAAGAAAACGAATTTTTAACATGCATTTGCATTTTATTATTACACTTTTCTTTCATTGACAGCTTGTATAACTACCATAAAGAGTGTAAATAATGTTCTATCATGGCCCGTTAATACAACACTTTCTAGTGCTTTTCGTTCGAGAATATGTCCAGTGAACGTGAAAAAATCAATCGGAAAACAAGCTAATTAAGGGAGTTAACTGAAGAATTTCTTTAAGACTTTATTTGAGGAAAGATTAATTAATAATAGAAATAGTTGAAAACAATCCGAAATAGGCACTTGTATTTTTTTGTTGTATTCGTATAATGTTTTTATTGTACAGAAAAGATGATAAATATTCAACACATATCCCTTGTGATATTCCTGTAAGCCAGGATATATTTATTAAGTATGAAATCAACTATCTGCTATGCCCGGCGTTGCTCAGAATTAAAATTCTTTTCATGTCTAATACTTTTGATTTAAAGAAATTACTTTTGTATGAAAATTGCATATCCAAAATTATTTTATCGTCTTAAATGTTTTCAATTATAGTGAGAATATCAATTGAACTAGACGATTTTTAAAAACCGCCGATGGCCTAATTTTTCTCCATATATTAATTAATAATTTGTGCATAAGGGATTTCAAATTTTATTTATAAGAAATATTTATTTATATAAGAAGATTTTTTAACGGATGTTTTTTGGGACAATTAATTACATAGTAAATGTTTCATTGAGAAAAAGCGTTAGAAAATATGAATAAAAAATATTGAAATTTGTCTATTTCATCCAAAATTCTTCTAATGTTGACCTTAACAATTCTTATACGTTCTTGTTCTTCGCAATTAAAAAAAAGTGTTACAAAATGTTAATTTTATACAGAATTTCATTTTGAAAGTTATTAAAATGAGGGGCAGCAATTGAACGGAAATAAACTTGTGTCATGAAATATAATTTTTAAAACTTTTAATATGGGTATAGAAAATAGTTTTTGTGAGGAAAATACACATTTAGAAAAAATATCACGAAAACGCCAAAATCTTACTTAATTTCCGTTACCGCAAGAAATTTTAAGCGAAAATTAGCTTTGGGGCTATTAAAGTTGGTAGGTGATCTTTCTCTTCTTACATAAAATATATTTATAAAAATAAACCAAATTTGGAAAAAGATTACGTGGTTCAAAGTCTAACCGTTGCCTAGCATCAGGTAACAAATTTGCGTTGTTTCAAAATCGATCTGCATGTAATCAATTATTGATTAAATTTTGAAAAAAATTAATAAAATTGGAAAGGAAAAATATCACAGATATAAAATTGGTATCATAAGAAAAGGTAAAAGATGGTATAAAAATATTTTTTGAGGATAATTTGCTCCAACCCAATTAACGGAAAAACGGTTTCGGTTAATTTCTAATAAACTGGCTGTTTAATAAATTTTGCACTTTCAAAGTTTAGGCATCTTCCTCTTGTCTTAAATAATAAGTGCAAAATTTGATTGAAATCAGTCCATTGGTTTAGGAGGAGATGTAGACATAACCACATACTCACATGACTTTAATTTATAGTAAAATTAATGATATCATAGAAGATTCAGGCTTAGATTTGAAGGAATTTTTTTGTGGAGATTTTTTCTTAGAATTTCAAGCTAATTTTTTTCCGTGTTTAACTGATTTTACAAAAGGAAACAAAAGAAATCTGTAGTCAATGGTTAAACTTTAACTAGCATCTTGTATTTACTTTCGAGCCGAAAACTTACTTAATCATCATGATTTCCCAGTAAGAAAAACAAAAGAACCACGAAATAATAGAAAATCGTTTGTTCTGGCTGCATCAACACGCTTGTTATGAATACAAACAGACATTTGTAAACTTTTATATTTTTTGTAACTAGCGTCAACATTTGGTGTAAAACAAACCGTTTATGGTATCTGGTGAAAGATAACGTACCTGGAAAACAAAGTGTAGCAACAATGACTTCACATAGATGATTATTTTGTGAATTTAAGTGTCTGATAAAGATTCTTGAGTGAGTTGGAACTGGAAAAATTATTGATTTATTCATTTTCTACTTCTTCTGTGCTAGTAAAAAAATATAGTGTGGTTTTTTCTGGTCAGCTATAAACTTATTACGTACGGCTTTAGGTGGAGTCAGATTAATTTGAAAACAGTTAATTAATCTCCGATATTTTAGAAGGTGGTTAAGGTTTCTTGGAAACATATTGCACTGAGTGCTATGTTTAGTAGCATGTTAAGTAATTTTATAAATAATAATGATTTTCGTTTTGAAGCTAAATGTCATAAACCAACGCAATATAGGCTAGACAATAAAAGATTTTATTGTATGGTTTGGCAATAAGAGTACCAGCGAAAGTGTTTGCAAGAAAAGTAAACATTTTCCATGGTTCAGCGCAGTGGAGATATAAAGCAATATGAAGTAAAGTTAAGGTAAACATCAGTCCGATTCATAAATCATGCTCTTGAGCATATTGTTTTATGGAGTCGTGTACCGAAACACAGTTCATGAATTAGTATTTGGATCTTAAGAATCTTTCCACAAGACAAAATAACGGAAAGGTATAACTGTGTCAAGATTTTTATTAAATGCGTTTTACCAACGAAGAAGAAGTGTTTGCAAGAAAAGAAAACATTTGCCATGGTTCGCGCAGTGGAATGTAAGTAGTATAAGTAAATTTAGAGTCAAAGATCAGTCCCGATTATAAATCATACTTTAAAGCATTTGTTTTGTGAGTCAATGTACTTGAAAACATAGTTCATCAATGTGTCGGATCTTAAGAATCACTCTAAGACAAAATAACAGAAGATATAACTCTTTTCAGATTTTTTTATTGAATGGTTTGGCATTAAGAGTATCAACGAAGAAGTGTTTGCAAGAGAAAGGAAACGCATTTGCCATGGTTCGCGCAGTCGAATGTAAAACTTAAGTAAAGTTGAAGTAAACATCAGTCGATTCCCTTAAATGTATGTTGGTATATTGTTTTATGAGTTAATGTAGCAAAACCTTAGTTTATGAATATGGATCCATCAAAAATCTTTCTAAAGACAAAAGAACAGAAGGAAGCTCTTTGTATTCAAGATTTTATTTAAGATGAAGCGGCATTAAGAGTACTCCAACGAAGAAGTGTTTGCAAAAGAAAAGGAAACATTGCCATGGTTCGCGCAGTCAATGTAAACAATATAAGTAAAGTTAAGAGTAAACGTCAGTCGATTCACATGATCATATGTTTGAGCATATTATTTTATGAGTCAATGTAAGTTTTAGTTCGTTCATGAATGTATCGGATCTTAAAGGAATCTTTCCTAAGACAAAATAACAGAAAGATATAACATGTCAAAGATTTTGTGAATGGCTTGGCACGAAGAGTACTACAGAAAGAAGTGTTTGCAAGAAAGGAAACATTTGCCTTGGTTCGCGCAATCGGATATAAAACGTATAAGTAAAGTTAGAGTAAACGTCAATCCGATTCTCATCATATATTTGAGCATATTGTTTATGGAGTCAATGTACTGAAAACCTTAGTTCATAGATGTGTTGAATCTTAAGAATCTTCCTAAGACAAAATAACAGAGAAGTATAACTGTGTCAAGATTTTATTAAATAGTTTGTACCAACGAAGAAGTATTTTGCAAGAAGAAAACATTTGCCTTGGTTCTTTTGAATTGATATAAACTTAAAAAGTAAAGTTAAGTAAACATCAGTCCAAATTCACCAAATCATATATTGAGCATATTGTTTTTTTATGAGTTAATGTAGCAAGAAACCAGTTCATGAATGTAGCCGGATCATGAAAAATCTTTCCCTAAGACAAAAAACAAGAGAAAGACCCTCAACTGTGTCAGGTGCATTGAATGGCAGCATTAAAGTACCTACGAAGAAA
>BGPR01028292.1:0-20067 GCA_013235015.1 Araneus ventricosus | reverse complement strand
TGGAATTTGTCGACAAGGTGCAAGTTTGCCCACAAATTTGTCATGACAAGTCATTGCAAACTTGCAGTAAACACGTAGAGTTAGCACAGCTCAGAGTCACCATGAAACAGACACAACAAGTTTGCCGTATCAAATCGACACAGAATATAGCAAAACAGAACACGAACACAACCAGGATAAGACTCGCGACCTCCAGTTCCGAAGCGAGGACATAACCAATTAAAGCCAGCTGAACTCTGAGAGGAGATTTCGCTAAAACATCGTTCGATGCGGATTCATGCCACGATTTAACACCAAATTATTTTCTAGTTTTAATTTTTTTGGGTTGAGAATACGGTTGGAAGTCAAAGAGCGATTTTCCTTTAATATTTACGTTTTGCTAGTAGAATAAATTATGAAATTAGAGTTCAAAGTAATTACTTTTAAGAATGGGACAAAATGTCTAGTTATTATTTTTCAATATAACACCGACTGTTTTTAGATTTAATTTTGTTTATAAACGTTAAAAAAAAATTTCAAAAAAAATAAAAAAAGAAAAGGCAGTAGTTTTCTTTAAGTGAGAGTGATATATTTAGTAAAAGATGGAAAATGCTTCAAAAATTTTTTTTTTATGAAGTTATTTTTTCTACAGAATTATCATTTGATTTATTGAGATTAATAAAAGAATTTTGGTCTAGGAGATGGCTAAAATCAGATGTTTTTTTAAAACAGAAGGAGACAGAATAATTATCTCTTTATTGTGCTATCTTTTGCAGGAAGCATTTTTATGCCTTGCAAGTTGATTCTACAAGAGGTGGCGCTGTATCCCTCAGACTTGCTACAAATTCGATTCAAGTTTTGACGCGTCGTTGCCATGACAGAGTCAAATCAACTGCTGCTGGAGCTTACGTGCTATCTGGGTTGAATCTGAGATTGTCTGTTGATTTTGTCAAATTTGTGGCAAGCTTGCTGCAAACTAAAATTGCTATCTGGGAAAGAACTGCCCATTAAGACATACAAAACAGTCTCATCGAAACCATGTAAGTCATCATGGCAGTCAGCATGCCATCAACTTATTCGCAGTTGAGAAAGTGAAAAAATTTCAGAAATCGTCAACTGTACATCATCACACATAGAAAATTTGAACAATTACCCATTCGTGAAATTACTTCCTGCAAGTAAACCAAAGAGATCGACATACCACTAAGTACTAAACTCTTTATAGATGGATTTAAGTTGTCAAGTAAAATTGGACTTCTCATCTTCCAAGATGAGGAGTTCCTCGTCATCCATTCATCATTTTAAAGGCCACTGAGAACACTATAGAATCAACTGAGGCGATCCATGTATTTATAGGCTTCAGATAGGTCTTATCAGCCCCTTGAATCCATCAACACAGGCATAGTACCATCATTCATCGGATCTAGGAGACAGTGGGGTGTATTCTGGTTCTCCCGGGTGGGTGGGGGGGGGTCACTTTTTCCGCACGTTAACAAAGGGAAAAGTGACGTCTCCCAACCCAACCGGGAGTACCAGAATAGACCCCAGTAGCGCGAGTAGGGGGAGGCGAGGGGGCTGTCGTCCCCTACTTTTCTGTGCAAAATTAAAATTTTATTTCTTTTTAGATGTTTAATGTTAGGAATCATAGAAAAACAATAGTATTCGGGAAAGCTAGCTAATTTTGTAACAAAATTTTTAAATTTTGTTGTTTACCTCCATACTCCCGGGTACTTTTAGATATCAGTTAATTTTTTGCCCCTTGTAGTGTCATATAAAAATGCAGCCGATAAATTAAGCAATATTTCTTTTAATTTAGTTTATTAATGGCACACACAGGACTAGCACAACATAAATAGACAAACACACAAAAACATTTAACATAAAGAAAAGAAATCTATACATTACAAATCTCATTATTTCGAATCATGGCCACACAGAAAAAAACTATCAGCCTCTTCATTCTTAAACACAAACAACCACTCTCACAGCCAATGTCCGACAGATAACTGAAATGTTATCAGACTAGTCTTGTGCCGCGCCACCTACTGCAGGCAACAGCAACTATATTGTCAGTTCCTTACACCCCTCACTTTGTCACCCAATCGCCGCCACTACAAGGAGACTTTCACAAAGAGACAAATTTATCACATTTACTTGTCCCAGTTGAAAGAAATAAATTGGCTGCTTTAACAGCTAAAGATGCCACCACTAAACATACATAGATGCCAATCTTAAAGTTCCTAAATCTCGGTCACATTCCAACAAAAGTAATATGTTATTACTGATTGGCAAGTTGGGAGGTTTCACGTGAAACGATAACCCTTGTAAAAAATACTTCCAGACCGATGCTTCCGATTTTTCGACGATGACTCGAACGATGTTATTTTGTTAATTGTAATTTTGGTACTCACAGTTTTCCTTTGCTCTTTTTTTTATGCTCATACATTTATCTTTAATAAAGCAGGCTGCCGATGGCTGATAGCTCCACCATGCAGAGGATGAGACACACCAAAAAACTGAAGTTAAACTTTTAAAAAATATTATTGGGATGGATTATACGTAACGCATTTTAAGTCCTCGTGACGGGAAGTAGTAATCCTGGTGGTTACCAAGGGAAATACCCCGCTTCCGTGAATACTGAGGTGAAAAATTAGTTGTTTAATGATGGGTTTTTCGTTCTGGAGGCGCAATTAAGAGGGACGAATTGGTTAACTGTCCTTGCAGTGGGTCGTGCCTCTTTAACAAAAACTTAATCCATCTTACATTATTATTTATTTATTTATCACCCACGCCGACTTACTCGCCCATAGGGTTTGAAACGTTTTAACTGTGGACGGGGAAGAGTATAAAAAAAAGAATTACATTGTATATATAAACATATATAAAATACATGCATAATAAAAAACAATCATTAGAAATAATTATATATTCTATACATTAGACAAACATAGATATTGTTACGAAAATCATCCTGTGTGTGTACGGTGAAAACAATCCAACAAGCAGGTAACGGAGAATAAAACTTAATTCTCGAATATTTAGGAAAACACGAATCGCAGGTAACAGGAAAAACAGCGCTTGCACAGATTAGCAACACAAACAGACAGCAATTCACTAACAAGAACAGTAACAGCACTTTCAATACCGCTCGGCGTCTAACAACTTACTAACTCCCACAGCAGATAAAACGCCAAAGAGATATTCCAAAGACGTTCGCACTCCAAAGGTGATCCCAGTCGATCAACACATTCAAAGTCGATCAACACACTACTGCTCTGTGATCCGAGCTCGGATCTTTTATAGTCTCCCGCCAGGCCGTGACGTCACATGGAGTCATCTGGATAAATCCTAATCTCGCCTCCTAATAGAGATACCAAGAAAATTCCAGTACTTTTGAGATCCCACATTTCGTCACCAAAGTTGTCAAGCTCGGGGGTCGATGGCTTCATACCCCCGGAATTCCCATACATACCCCTGCAAAACGCTCTTCTCAATCATAAGACTAACATTGCCGGGAAGCGACTTTCCATGTTCGTAACAATATATACAATGAGAAATGCAATGTTATACCAAATAAAGACAAATTCGAGAGTAAGGATGGAGAACCACAGCCAAAAAAATCTTAGTATATCTAAATAAATATACACAAGTTATTCATTACCCTATCATTTGACAACAAGCGTTTTGTCATCACTTTGACTTCTTCAATCGTTGTAGAGTGATTTTGTATCAGATAAACAGTTCTTTATCAGGGCCGGATTATCAAACAGGAAAAGTAGGTGACTGACTAGAGGAACGGCAACTTTGAGGAGGGCGTGGCATCGATATTTTTTTGAAGTAATTTCCGGCTAATCTAATTTTTTGCTTTGATTTGATTTAAAAAGGCTATGCATTCAAATATTTTCAAATTAAAATCAATAATAGTTCAAATTATAAAATATTCTTAGGATTTTTTTCATGCTTCCATGTTCGGTTGAAGATAAGTATCGTCCACTTTTTTTTATTTGGCTGATTGATTCATAAGTCAAAAGTTCTGGCAAACTTTATAATTGAGTACTTAGAATGCGTTAAAAAGCTTTGTAATATTTTTTACCATTCTGTTTAAAATTAATATTTAATTTTGTAAATGTCTTTATACACGAGATACTGAAACCAACTCTCTTGAAGATGACCTGCAATTAAATGTATCATTAATTCAGTTTGTCGTAATTTTTGATACTTAAAAAATAGTTATAAATATATTAAATTAAAATCTGAAATTTAAAAAAAAATTTGGTTTTGGATGGGAAAAGTGGGCCCTGAAATTTGCATGGGCTAAGGACTCTACAGGGCTTAATTCGGGCCTATTATTTATTACTGCTTAAACTCTGATGTAGCTCTTTGCCTTTATTTTTGCTGTTTCTTCCTTCAAACGAACAACCAAAATCTTTTTAAAGTATCTAATTTCGTGTAAAACCGTTTTCAAAAATAGTTAGACACCTTGAAAGCTTTTTGTAAAGTTCCAATGCTTTCATAATTTAGATTGTAATTCTGATCAATTTACTTATATAAATATTCGTTTTCTAGAGAAGTACGACGAAATCTCGTATCATATTTGAACACTTGCAGAGAATGGATGAAAAAAATTAATTTTCTTCAAAATACAGTCGGACCTCTATTTAACGAACTTCTATTTTGCGAATTTCTCTATTTTGCGAACTTTTCCTTGGAACCAAGAACATTTTGCGAATTTCTTCGTAAAATAACCTCCAAATGGCGAAGTGCATTCTCTATTTAACGAACTTTTTCTTGTGATCCAACATTTCTTTCCTCCCTATTTCTCAAAATATTTCTGAAAATTTCAAACTTATTCTTTCTTTTAACACATTGTATGGTGATCAATGACCTTGAACTGGCTTTACCAATCACCTAACTCCGCCGAAAGCAGTAAAATCGCTGTCATTCTTTGCATTTCACCCAGTAAGTGCAACCTTTATCCACCCAACACACATTGTCCCTAGAAAAACTTTCAATATTCCCCTTTCACCCTCAATGGAGTTGTCCCGTGTCCTTAAACTAGTCTCCCGTTTTTTAGATTGTTGCTCAGAGTCGTGCTGGTAATTTCGGTTCTTGTAACTGGAAAATGTCAAAGCGAAAGTGCTTGAGCATCAAAGAAAAGCGATGTTGTGTGACTGATGATTTTCTTTCGCTTGATTCTGAAGCTGAAACCTCGGAAACAATTGGTTGTTTTGGACAGTGTGAAAAATAAAAACAATACAGCAATGAATTGCGACGAAGATGATGTAGATGGAAATGATTATGATGCAGAAATCAACAAACCTTTGTATGATGAAATGCTAAAATCATTTGAAACAACCCGACGCTGATTACAGTTTGAAGAAAATACGCCTGCAGGGGCTTTTGGTGCATTGCAAAGATGCGAGACGTATTATGAGAGAAAACACTTTTTCAAACAAAAAACTCAGACACAATTAACAGACTTTATCAGTAATTAAATTTAAGGACACATGTAGTGATGCATGCTTAAGATTAATTGTTATAATAAATGCGATAATGTAATTAAAATTCATTAATTTTAATATAAAATTATTTTTTAATTGAAAATACAGTGTATTCCCGGACAATGTTTTGCTTTATTTTGTTTTCCTTGCAGATTTTCTTTTTGATGGGTAAGATATATAAAACAAATAGATATTAATTTACAAAATAAAGGTGTGATTAATTACTTTTTAAAATAATATTTAATGTTTATGAGTTTAAAATCTGTTTTGTGTAGTTTAAAATATTTTAAAAGGTGAATCTCTATTTAACGAATTTTCCATATAACGAACTTTTTTTCGGGATTTAGCGACTTCGTTAAATAGAGGTTCGACTGTAATTACTATTTTCAATATTATTAATCATGCATTTTATTAGTTTTTACTAATAATTTAAGAAACTTTTTTTATCTATAAAAGTGTTTATTTTCAGACAAAACGGTGAAAACTCTAAAGTTTTATGAAATGTTCCGAAATTAAACATTCGCAAAGGGTCCCCTGTTTCGCGATAGAAAGTAGGAATATTAATCTTTCGATCCTCAAGAACCTTTGATTAATAACCTTATTGGAAGCAGATGCGAAGTTTCTTTTTTTTTCCACTTTAAAATGAGCGGACAATACCGACCTCCTGTAGAGATAATCTGTCAATGTCAAAAAAGTTAAAAACACAAATCACCCGTAGAGTCACTAAAGAGCCTGCACATTATGCTCAGTGGTGCAGTCGCAAAGCAAGCAGTGCCGGACGCTTTAACCTGGGTGACAAAAAGTCGCATTGTTTTAAGGAGGTTTTTTGTAGTTTTTCCTATTTATTTATCATAGGAACCAGCGGGAGTGTTCTCCCCTAAACTTTCTCGTATACTTCCCCCAAAAGGTGCCGTTTCTCCTTCCCCCGCGTGGCTAAAAAAAACCTATTGTTATCCAGAATCCAATGATTATCAGAAGGTTATTCATTATAGTGATTGAAAAATATCTAGGTAAAGAATTCAAAGAGATGCGTACCTATTAAAACGCACCTATCGCACACTGCTAGGTTTCACTCTTGCCGTCTCAAGGACAAACTGACGTAATCGCTCCTTTCGCGAGCACAGACGATTGCTTCCGTACGCATGCGCGTAGAGTTGGATTGGTTTCAATAGTAAATTATACATACCGACAGACAGTCAACCCTTTGACGGATTTGGCCCAAAATTTTATACGGACCTACATTCATGATGATAAAACTGTGTACCAAATTTTATCCATCTAGCTATTCAAGTTTTTAAGTTACAGTGTTCGCATGACTTCGGACATACAGGCAGACAGACTTCCCGTTGGCGGATTTTGTCCAAAATTTGATAGAAACCTAAAAATTATGTTTAAAGACCACATACCAAATTTCATCCCCGTAGCTCTCATAGTTTTCGAGTTATCGTGTTCACAGACATACAGATACACATAATTCCAAAATTGTGTTTTTCGGACTCAGGGAGGTCTAAAACGTGGAGATTCGTCAAAATCTCGAGTTCGAATTTTTTGTCGAATACAATACTTTCTCTTTGTATACTTCGTATACGAGAAAGTAAAAAGCTGTGCCGGACGGCGTTCCGGCTCCACTACGTTCTGATTATGTTGATCCCCACAGAGTGCTATAAATGTCAGCTCGGGTTCAGAGGGCTGTAGAAAGTAAAGGCATTAAATGTTACCATATGAGTGGTACAGATGTCGAACCAACATATCTTTTCCTTTGCGTATGGACTGGTGCAACAGTTTCACAACTGAAAGATTAGAGTTTCAAACGCCTCGCTTAGCTAATCAATGGATTTTTTTCTCTATATATATATAGGAAAAGGATTTATTGTCATCATTAGATGAGAGCACCAAGGATAATAGATGAGAGACAAGAGTTAAAACTAAATTATTTATTAATTAAAACAACATAATATGAAATGAGCAAGGTATTTACACAGGTAATTATTTACAGTTAGACACGAAAGATTTAGGGTTGTTACTCTCTTAGGATATCAACTAATACTTCGTTAAAGGGTTTAATTAACAGTGAACACCCAGATAGGTAGTTACGTAGTTACAGATACAGTATTATTTAGAGAATACACACACAGAGAGTGAATAGAGAATAGCCATCGCCCATCGCCGCCTTGCTGACAGGGATGAAAACCCCGTAGCTCGTTGCCTATTGCTCACTTACCGCACGACTGGTCCGTTCGATTTCAAAAAGTCGTCTCATACGATTAAAACATTACATTGGGTTTTTAACGGAGAGCTTACACCTACGCATCACGTGATTACCGTGAGAAAGCGCGTGATCCTTATCGTTCGATAACTTTCTGCTGACACCACAATATTCAAATGCTACGGAAAGTGAAAGAATATTATTTGGAAGGAATTAAACTTGAGCTTTTAATCTAGACAGGGAAAATACAAATCCTACATATATGGACTGGTATAACAGTTGTACCTGCCCATACGACTGAAGCATACCAGTTTCATTTTCTTCTCGTAGCTAATCTGTGACCTTTCTCATCACCCAGTAGATAGTTATACTCTACTGTCCTACTATATCACTCCATGTGTTACGGATATATTTATTGCAAATGACGGAGGATAATAATAGGAACCTTGACGAAAGGAGAAAGGGGACACAAATCTTGCATTCGAATAACTTGAAAAGAGGGGAATTCCCCGTTTCTTTTCTGGAATCTCCACATAGAGATTCTAGATATACACAAAAATTCCAAAAATGGTTAGGGTCGCGGTGTTCTAATGGTAAGTTCTCGGCTTCGGTGCCGGAAGGTTCCATGTTCGAAACCTGATTCCACTGAACAGCCACCGCGTATGTGGACTTGATTCGCGCTAAATCATACGTAGATGGCCAAACGTCCTCCAGCTGGTATGATGCGGAAGTTTGGAGAGGGTTGCCTGCTCAAGTGTCGTCCTCGTCATCTGACCACAGTCAAAATTCAGAGGTCTATCCCAAATAGCCCTGGAATTGCTTTGAAACAGGACGTTTCTATAACTTGACCAAAAATGGTTCTCGCGGTCTCAAAAAGATCTGACATAGAGATACATCAAAATCTCGCGGTCAAAATTTTTTGACGATAAATTATTTTTGCTTTGCATACTTCGTTCACGAAAAAGTAAAAATGTTTGTGGTTTAAAAACATGCGATTGAGAGCCATAGTTTCGGGTCACCTCTAATGAGAAACGGACCTTCAAAATCTTTCGCTGCAGGGAGAATTTTACGACTTGCAAATGAAGCCATTTTTTCTTGCATGTTTATGAATATTTATTTCAAATATTACAAACATGCAACTTTTGACTACAATTTCAAGAATTTCTTTGTATATTTGTAATTCTAAAAGAAAATACAGTTTTACTACTCCAATATATTAAAAGTCTTTACAAAACTATTTTTTTTAATATCTTTGGAGGAAATTAGTTGTTCAGAAAAATCCTATTAATTTTAGTTACTTAAATGCATTTCCTGGAATTTTTGAAATTTTCGCCAGATTATAATTACATGTGGTATTACAAACTGAACAGACACTTCTTGCGCAAAAAAAGCTACCAGGAATTTCGTTCTGTTTTTCAAGAGATCCGTTCTGCTAGTTATGAATCAGTGTCACGGTAAAACTATTTACTTGAAACCTCCCTTTGTTAAATCATCGAGTTGAAGTTAAAATAGCAGATGCTTCATTTACTCGATTTTGGTTTTATTTATTTATTTTTCTGCGTTAATGATGCAGAGATGTGACCCGAGTTATCGTTTGCTGTCTGATTTTTGGTTATTGAATAAAGCTTCACTTTATTTCAAGGAAAGATTTATGAAACTTTATTCTATAAATTCGAAATATTTTGTAGCAACTGCATGATTTTAATCTTTCTTAAATAACTAGAAGCTTTGTACCCATCTAAGACGGACTTTTAGCTTGCCAATAATATCTCAGATTCGATTGTCACAGATTTACTAACGAAAGTTGTTGAAGAAAATCTCATGCAGATTGCTAGAATGCTTAAGAAATAAACCAGTGGGAGTGTTCTCCCCTAAACTTTCTCGTATACTTCCCCATAAAGGTGCTCTTTCCCCTCCCCCCGCGTGGCTAAAAAAATTCGAACCTACTGTTATCCAGAATCCAATGACTATCAGAAGGTTTTTCATTAGAGTGATTGAAAAATATCTAGGTAAAGAATCAAATTCAAAGCGATGCCTGCCGATTAAAACGCATATCTATCGCACACCGCTAGGTTTCACTTTTTACGTCTCAAGGACAAACTGACGTAATTCGCTCCTTTCGTCTACGCAGAAGATTGTTTCCAGTACGCATGCGCGTGGAGATAACGGATTGGTTTCAATAGTAAATTATACATACCGACAGACAGTCAACCCTTTGACGGATTTGGCCCAAAATTTTATACGTACCTACATTCATGACGATAAAACTGTGTACCAAATTTTATCCATCTAGCTATTCAAGTTTTTGAGTTATAGTGTTCACATGACTTCGGGCATACAGACAGACAGACTTCCCGTTGACGGATTTTGTCCGAAATTTGATAGAAACCTACAAATATGTGTAAAGATCAGACACCAAATTTCATCCCTCTAGTTTTAATAGTTTTCGAGTTATCGTGTTCACAGACACACAGACATAATTCAAAAACTGTGGACTAGGGGAGGTCTAAAACGTGGAGATTCGTCAAAATCTCGAGTTCGAATTTTTTGACGATTACGATACTTTCTCTTTGTATATTTCGTATACGAGAAAGTAAAAAAGGTGGAAGATAGTGCTGCTGATGAGATATTTCAAAGAAAGTGTCACAAACTTAAATTTAAAAAAAGTCAAAGTTAGGGGTTAAAAATCATTTTTCAGCCCATAACTTCTAAACGATTGCAGCTATTGAAAAACCTTCAACACTAAAGTTGCTCAGCAAAAATTCACCTAATTTAAATTATATTTCTATCTTAAATCGCAAGAGGATTATGGGAAAATGAACAGTTCAAACCTCCGCCATTTTCACCCCCTATTGAGTAGATGTCCCATCTACGAAATCTCGAACTTCGAGATTTTTACCCTCCCTGCAACTTCAGTGGTGTAGCGGGGATAAGTGACGCCTGGTCAGAGTAAGATTTTTTGCTCCCCCCCCCAGGAGTGGCGATAGAGTTTGCCCGATGGGTGACACGGTCTCCCCGACGGGGAGGCCGACTTCCTGTACGGGGGGACAAGTGTAATTGTCATTGACTGTATTGGCGCCTCTGCGAGGCTGCTGTGGAGTGAGGGAAAAATGGACTTGTGGTACTGTTAGAGCGACATGGTATCATGGACCTGGTCTAGTATTTGGAGCAGGAGGACATGAAACAACACAAGTGTAATGAAATTGGTCTCAAATTTTCGCCAGGTCTTTATTTATCAACTATTTGAATACCCCGTACAAAAAATTTTCCCCGAAGGGCGGAGGGCACAGCATCCCCGGTCCCCCCACTGGCACCACCCCTGCCCCCCTCGCAGTCATCATCAGTGATTTAGCTTGTGTAAGAGGCGCCCGGGGCGTGGTTCCTTTTCGCTACCTCATCGCATTTTATTTTAAAAAGTGACATTAAAGTATTAAGTTTTTCGTCAGCATGGCCAGTGGTGTATCGAGAGTAAGTGGCGTCTGGAAAATAATATTTTTTTTATCCCAATCGCCATTAGTGGCCTAACAAGCATAAATGGCGAAAGGTATATGGTATTATTTTTACGCTTCTTCATCATATTTTGCTTTAAAAATGGCATAAACGCAATACTGTTTTGACTGCTGTCCTACCGCCACGAGAAAAACCCCAGACACCAGACATGCCGGTGGCGGTCGTTATGGAAACGGGATATTCCATTGCATTTTGGGGGTGAAGGAAAGGGCTTTATTTTATTTGGCGCAGATAGAGCCGGCGGAAGTTTCATTTTGCTTTGTGCTCCGGTCGAAAACGAATTCCTCGCCTAACGAAGTGTGCTTAGTTGCCAAATGTTGGGGTTAATTTTATACTGTTTCTCTCCTTTCTTTGACTCGACTACTTGAGGCAACCCTGTTCAAGGTTTTTCTCGTGGCGGTAGGACAGTATATGGTGTCCCCTAAAACTGGTTTTCCGGGGCATCTATACCCCCCCCCTTGCCCACCGGTCGCTATGTCACTCTTTAACATATCCCTCACCGATTCAAATCCAATCAAATTACTCTAGTTATCTGTTAACAAGATAACATGAGCAAGAGAACCATTGCACCGGGTAGTATTTCTAACGCGAATCTACCTAAAAAACATTATTAAAAATGCTACCGGCAAAACTTTTATATAAATTAATGTGAAAATATAAAATTTGAATTAACTAATTGAAAACATATAACCTATCGTAAAATCTGTTAACATTTCTATAAATTATTTTTTTTATTCATATTATCTTTAACCATTTCATTTTGCATCTACGTTTTGATGCAGATCGAAAGAAATTGCGTGGAAAGCATAAGAAGTTTACACACAAAATCTATCCAAATAATTCCATCCATCAAAATACATATTTAGTCCATCTAAAATACATATTTAGGTTATAAACACATTTCATGCGAAAGCGTGATTCCCAATTAAAGTAAATTTGTAAAAAAATATACGTACTTGCAGTTTAAGCTTGTGTAATTTACACAAAGTAAGAAAATACACGGATGCAAAATAATATTCTTGTAGTTTTGTATTTTTAAACAAATAAAAAACATTTTTTTATTAGAATAATACAAATGAAATCATATTTGAGAACCAAAACAAAGAAACCGTCATCTGCGGGGGAAAAAAATTATAAACGATTTAACACATTTATTGCGCTTGAAAATGCATGCAAATCTACTTTTCGAAATCCTTTTTAGCTAGAGATAAGAAGCTGATTATTGGTAATACAGTAGAGTCTCCCTACAACGAAGTCTCCCTACAGCGAATTTCTCCCTACAACGAAATTTTTAATCGGAATGTTAAATAACATTCAAAATATTCTCCATATAACGAAGTGGTTGTCTCCCTATAATGAATTTTTTCAGACCTTTATCTTTTCGATTTTTGTCATTTTTGGAGAAAGTTGCTAATTTCTGGGCAAACAAATCGCTCACACGTGCCTGTTCCTGAAACCACTCGCATTTTTCACTCCAGCGATAACACATAACAATAGAATGCTATGTGAAGGGTAATGCAGTTGTGGGGACTTGGGTTTCTACAGAGGGAGCAACATTTCTACTGGTCAAGATTCCAAGAATCGGGGTGGAGGGGGGATGGAAACAGCAAATGGATGTGACAATACGCATTTTATGTTTATCCGTACTGGTACATATTATTTTCTAAATTGGTGAATTGTCTCCATTTTTGAGCATTTTATTTATACAATAAAAATTAGTATAATTTTAATAAATTTATAATAAATATTACTTCATTTTTAATTGAAGGTCATAATTAAATATTTTTGATCTTATCGCACCTTCTAAAAGGTTTATAACATTTACTTAAATAACTGCAGAAATCTCTAATCTCCGTATAACGAAATTTTCTCTAGAGCGAATTTTTCAACTGGAACTAAGCGATTTCGTTATAGGGAGATTCTACTGTAATTGGATAAACTAGCGGAAGTGCCTTCCCCTTGACTCTCCAATATAGCGCTTTCTGTGTTTAGCTTCGCTGTATAGTGAAGAGAATGCAATATGCAGTTTAGTCGTCTTCTCGTTGACCCATTGGGTCGATTGATCCAAGAAAAGTTGACCAGCAATTCTTGAAATAAAATTCTGCTGCCTTTGAATATTATATCGTCGAATATCAAATTAATCTATTAAAATTAAGACTGATAAAAGCAAATTATATATCATCATATTATTAAACATTACGTCAGGCATGTTTCTATGACTTGTTGATCCCGTTTCGATATGCAACTCATTCTCAAATACGGAAACGATTCAAGCTTTTGCGCATGTGCCAGATAGAATTGATTTTTCGATTTCACCAAAATAGAGGTGAAGTGAAAAGGGAGGAAGTGGAGGGGGAGATGTTTACATTACGGACGAAGGTCACGACCTAACAAAGAACTCCGAAAATGTGCTCTCTTACTTATTGCTCATCAGTGGCGAATCCGGGGGGGGGGACTATGGGGAACCCCCCCCCCCCTCCAGAGCGAGGCCAGAATTCTTTATATTATTTAAAACTAGCAGTACGCGCACGGAGTTGCCCGTGGAATCAGGACTTCAACAAAATGGGTGGGGTGGGGGGGAATGTCCACAATGACACGAAAGAATTTTGGAAACAAAATTAAAACAAAAGATACACTTTCTTAATTTTCCCGCTTATTTTTCGTTGCGATAATGACATTTATCAAGAGAGAAATGTATATATTATTGGGTTTGCCCGCTTCTTTTACCTCTCGACAATGACGCGAATGTAAAGACATCACCTGCCTGAAGGAATCGGATTGTAGAAATGCATGCTGGGAATGAAAGCATATGACGTCACCTGCCGAGAGGAAGGTCACTCGCCAGTCAATGAAATTGCAAAAAAGCATTCTGGGATCGTCCGGAGAAACTATCTCTGTTAAATCTCGCTAGCAAAAAAACTGTTTAAACTGATCAGGGAAAAATTAATTTAAGAAAAAAGGAAAAAGATTTTTTAACCGTTCTTGTTTTAAATCCGACAGAAACGTTCCAGTTATAAGCTGAAAAAAAAAATGAAAATTATAGAGATGTTAGAACGTCAGATGCGAGAATTTGAAGAAAACCTTATTAAAAATTACCATAAAAGTGACTATTTTTCAAAATTTTTTCAAGATTAAGTAAATTAAGTTAGACATACAAAAAAAAACTTCATTAGAAAGGGAATCGTTTGCTTTTTCCGATAGTGTATTTCTTTTTTCTTTTTTGGAAAAATTATCCAAAACCGTTCTATCGAGAAATTAGTGCAAAAAATCACCAAAAACAACACAAAATATTAAATCATTACGACTACCTGGGTGCCAAATTTCATTGCTGTGAGCACGATAGATTCGTCTGGACATCGCGCGCACACACGCACACATAAACATGGCCTATAGATCACTACAGCTGTTTTTACTTAATTTTCCTTTATAAAAAGTTACAACATTGCTTCCTGGCTTTTGACAGGCTCGAAAATTTCCACACTTTTTGTAGACATTCTACTTGTATTTGTAGCGATGAAGTGGTCAGAAACATTTTTTTTTAGTTATTTCATTGTGTTTTTTATTAAATTATCGAAAGTACTTTTGTGTCCTTTATTATTCTTATTGTCAGGTGAGTAAAGTCTGTAAAGTTAAAGTGCTGTGGCTTAAGTGTTGTGTATAATCGCATACTTCTAAATCTTATAACTCGTAAACCCTACGGCTTTGATAAATAGAAATTGGTATGAGGCCTGCTAACATTAATTGTAGATCCGTGCCCAACTTTCGTTTCAATCGGTGGAAAAAAAGTTGTTCAAATCGCCTATTTCTCTTTTCTTATCACACAATGACGCGAGGCCGTTATTGCGTAATTGCGCGATTCGCTTGCCCTAATCCTTTCCGCATCTACCCATCCCTTTCGCCTCCAAGCTTCCGATTCCCAAGCGTTTTTCTCCACTGCGGTTAGGGACGCTTGTTCGTTTTGCTGCCTTTTAGCTTATTTTTTCTCCACATGTGTTAGGAGTATACGAGAAAGTTTAGGGGAGGCCACTCCCGCTGGTTGAAAAAGGCTTCCAGTTCGAAGAATCGACAGCTAGAAGACAAAACCTTCAAAGGCTCAATCTCAACGAAAAAGGAACCGTGTTCGATTTGTAGTTTTCAACTGTGGAGTCTTGAGGGTAAACAAAGTTTCGTTTATTCTTTAAAATAATGTATTTAACAAAGGGAGAAAACTGCTAGGAGATGTGTCATTTTCCAGTTTCCAACTTTCGCTTTAACGAATTGCGTTTTTTACTTGTTTACTACGATTTAGACTCGAAACGCAATGGGAAACGAAATCGTCCTAATTACACTGACGAGCGATAGCTAAATTGCTTTTGTTGCCACAGAAAAATAACAAAATGCTACTGAAGGAAAAAAAACTGAAATGCAAATGTGAGTTCGTCAGTATTTTTTTTTAAAAATTCTTGTCAAGAAGTCCTGATCCATATAAAGGCAGAGTAAAACATCTGAAAAAGTGAAACTGTTTGGATGACGTAAACATTCGATTTTCCTCTCTTAGTTCTTTCTCCCTTTATAGACTTGATTAAGGCTCTTAAAGAAAGATAATAAAATAAAAATTGTTCTAAATGAATCACAAGCGGGAACCTTGAACATAGGTGACGAGAAAGAGCAACAATGCTGTCGCCACAGAATTTCTTTTATTTGACGTGACGAGCGTTAGAACGATGTGGGATTTTTCATTTCTTTTTTCCTATGCACACATTGCGTTCAAAACTACAGAACTATTTAAATGACACAGAAGTGTCAACTCGCGGAAGTGGATAACATGTCAACAAATCGCTTTCCACTGAGAATTTGTATTTTCAAATCACGTAAACCATGGATATTTGCTAAAGCAAAATAAAGAGAAGAAAGTGCTTTAAAAAAATTTTTTTGGATGACAAGGAGTAATGGTCAACATCGTAGAAACAAGCGTGCAAGAGAGAAATGGAGCAATTTTAATATTTAGAATGTCTATTTGTTTAAGACAGTTGCCAACAAAATTTGTTAACTCATTGCTATTTAATGCTTAACTTTTTGGAACGTGAAATACATACTGTTCGTTTAAAAAAAAAGCCCCTCTTATCTCTTTTGGACGATTTCACTTCGCAGAGAGGTGATATGCTGTGAATAAGAAAAGTATTTTTTCTGAATTCTTTGTTTGGCGTGTTTTTCTTTTAGCTATTCTTTTCCGTTGTTGATATTCGTTTTCTTTTTGAATCGCACTATTTTGTTTTAATTCGAAACTTGTGCAACGTTTCCATGTAATTTTTAATCAAAAGAAAACATCTCCTCCTCTATCTTTCAGCTCATGCAATCAAAGCCGACTGGCGCATGCGCAAAAGAGCGGAAGGTGTCCGCATCTGAAAACGGACAGTAGCATTTAAGTCTTCTTGCGCAAGATCGTCGCCGCAGTCTGATCCGTCAAATTGGTTTGCTTTCTAAGGGTACATGTGTTTACTCAGTAATAGAGTCGAGTTAGTCACTCCTTTCGATATGAAAGAGAAGAATGCTGTATGTAATGTCGCTTTATTTATTAACTCGCCGCCTTCGGCGACCAGCTTATTCTCCGGGAATATAATTTCAATTAAATCTCTTGTGTATAATTTGATATCCATGGTTCCCTTAACAAAGTAATTTTAAGTTCCAAATCGTGTTAGACATTTAACCATGCTCTTTCGGTAGCCTTCCATCTATTCTGTTCGTTGTCTGCATGAACGTCCTTAATGGAGTTCAGTAACTATCTGTGTCATGTATCATACAATGGCATCATCTTCGCTCTCTTATTCCTCTTGAAAATATGCATTTGATTTTAACTTTGAAATGGCGCGGCACATTTTACTTCCAGCAGCATGTTAGCTGAATGAAAATATGCTGATTAAAACATGTCATTAAACATAAAAATATTACCTTAGCTTTCAACAATGGAAGAAATAAATATTTGTTTAAAATTGGTTTGAATTGCGTTGCAACAATGAAAGGTATTGCTGTAGATTATGCCAAAAATATTTTTAAAAATTTATTAAAATTAGAGAAAAAAGCGTACAACTTAATTGATATCAGTGAGAAGGTAATTTTTTGCACTTTCAGGTGGGGTAAAAATAATTTTTGTATTGTAATATGTTCGGACGTTATTAAGGAAAGACGCCAAAATTTCGCTTAATTTTTTATTAATTAAAATTCTAATTAAAATTTCAAAAAAAGGGCTCCGAGGTGCACATTTCCACCCTATAAAGTATGTTTGTGCCAAATTTCGTACCTCTAGGTCCAGCGGTGTACACTGTAGAGCGCCAACATACGGGCACATACACATATTCTCCTTTATTGTTAGTAGAGATTGCGCACATAATGTAAGTAATGCTTCTCAGGGGGGAAAAAACCAGGTTTATTTTCACTATATTCAATACAACAGCGCTTGCCTATGTCTGTCTTTTTTTTGGGGGGGGGGGGAAGCATTACGACTCAGAAATTACTCATATGTTTTATGATTATTATTATTCATATTTTTATTTTAAGTATCTTCCTATATAACATATATCACTTTCCTAAAGAAATTTCACAATTTCAACCTACGGCATAAGCGGGTTAAGCAACCAGTTTTTCCACAGCTTCGGCAAACAGGACACGGAAATGAAGCTTAAAATCTCTGCTATATCCATCGTATCAATCAATAAAGTGTCTCTTTCAAATCATCCGTTTCAAGACTCGAATGTGAATAAAGAGAAAGAAAAGGTTCTAATGAAAGTACTAACTATTATAACACTTTAAACTTAAATAAACTGTTTTTCACTGTAACGTCTTTCGTTGATTTTCTTTTGCCTTCTCCTGTCAGCTAAACTGCCCTCTTCTTTTTGTCTCCGTACTTTGAACCACTTCACACCAGTGTGACATCCCCATCATTGTTTCGGAAGCAGAACGTAGCCCCATGCCCATGTGCCTGTAACCATAACATTTTCCCCAGTCGTTATTTGCTCAGCAAGCGCAAGTGACCCTCGGGGCCTGGTATTATTTTTACACCCCCTGATCATATTTTGGTTTAAAAACTGGCATAAATACAGTAGTGTTTTGTCTCCATGGCGCTCCTAAAACTGGTATCTATACTTCCCTTACTTCCCGGTCGCTACACCGCCGCTGCGCACTGATTAGGATCATTCAAAAATTTGTGAAATTTAAACGAAACATGGCTTAGTAGCTAAATTAACGTCATTGGATATTTGAGAGCATATTAAAAGCTACAAAATAAAAACGGTTAACAGCGGTGAAAACACGTGAATAAAGGATTTGATGAAACAATAAACTGGCTTGAATTTTTTTTATAACAATAGAAAGCATTGTTATAAATTGAGTTTAAAATGAATTCTGAAAAGTTTACTATAATTGGAGAAAACATTGTACAACAATTAAGTTGGTATCATTGAAAAGATAATTTTTTGCTCTTTAAGGTGGTGTAAAAATAATTTTCGCACTATAAGTATTTCAGAAGTTATTGGAGAAAAACCTAATAACTTAGTTTTCGTTAATTAATTAAATAAATAAGAATATAATTCGAATTTCAAAATAATTTTTACGGCTTAGCTCCCTCTTGTGCTAATTCATCGCTGTGCCAAATTTGGTCGCCGTAAGTTCAACGGTGTGGACGTGCATAAAGAACCAACAAAAGAACACACACACACATAATATTTTCCTCTTTTATATATACAGATAATTTCTCTGATTACACTTAATAAACACAGCACTCACTTTTATAAACACATTAAAAACTAGAGTAATTAAAATTTAAAAAAATAACAGTAAATGAAGAGTGACAGTGAATTCAAAATATAAATACAGGCTAAATTTTTGTATATCATCACGCAACAAAGATGTTAAAATAAAGGTAAAAAATAAGCAACTTTATTTCTATACATCTGTAAAAGTCAGTAATACTCATTACGTGTTTTCTGTGCAATTTATTTCTGAATATTATAGATAGGAAACGGCACCTTTTGTCCGAATTTCTAACATAGAATTCATACATATACAAATTTCATTTGATTAACAAAAACCATGAAATTCTCAGTTAACAGCGATTTTAGAAAAAATAGAATGCTTTAATTAGCTTTTTATAAAATAACGTAATGAAGCGAACCATCAAATTGTAAAAATAAATCTGAACAGCAACTGAAAAATAGCAAAAATCGTCCTTATTTGCAGAAGTTATTCAGGTATGCGTTTTTAATAGGTTAGAAAATAAAAAATGCGGAAATTGCGTAATAACAAAACTAAAAATACAAAAGCTTAAAAACGTTTTTCATTTTTTTTATTTTTAAAACTTTTAGTCTTTAATATATTCCATAATTTATTTTTCTAAATATTATGGAATTTTGAAATCAATTTTTTTTCTCAAATTCGCTGCCAAATAGCGCCTCTCATTCTATAAAAATTCAACTCAAATTAAGAACTTACTTATAATTAAGTTCTGAAAATATGAAAATATAGCATTTTCATCGGGAACATCTTTCAATTGTACAAAATTTCAGAGCTCTAGTACATCAAGGAATGAAAGAAAAATTGATTACAAAATTCTATCTCTACAAACGTGAAATAAGTAAAGCTAAACAAAAGCCTGTAAAGGAAAGATTGGAAAGGAAAGCAAGATAATTCAGCTCCACCCAAACTAAACTGATTTTCTCCACTCCTCCCAGTCCAAACTGGACCTGCACGTGGGCAGGAGTAAAAAGAAAGGGGAAATCCATGTTTTGTTAAATAAATAAATAAAGCAGCCTGTCAGTAGCCGCAAATAAGGAGATTTATTGTTATCGAAGTAATTTTTTTTGTTGCTGTAGGTGCCAACATGATGTTACTTTGTGTAGA